>JAYRBW010087149.1:0-22155 GCA_036023295.1 Invenusta paracnida
TTTATCAAAAAATATATTCTCACGGGAGAGAAAAGTCTACTTTTCTTCATTCAAATATAATGTAAATTTTACTTTTCTCTCCCGCATAAAATGAAAAAACAATAAATTCAATTCAATTTTAAAATTCAATTGCTGTACATATATACCTTTTCACTTTGATCTTTACAAATTGGGTGAAAATTCTCTTTTGCAAATGTATAGATGGCCTTCTCGGATTCCTCCAAAGAAGAGAAAACTTGTCCAACGCGCATCTGTAATTTGAATTATTAAATATACAGCTATTATGTTATTGTCAAGAATCATTATAAACGTATACTTTAGCACAGCCTGTAATCAATAACTATACCTATAATTATAATTATCATCTCTCTTCTCGCGTATTGTCAATTATCTATATACTTTCCGTGACATTATTTATTATTGCTTAAACCGGTTATAACAGCCCAAACGATGCATCCTAGGCCCAAATGGACTGCACCATATTGCGATACAGAATTAATGTCAACATTAATGTTGACAATTACGATGTCAACAGACTAGTTGTACAGGGTTACTCTAGGATGTTAATACCTACATTCACCATAAATGCCTGTAAATAATTTTCGATATTTCTTATATATTATGTATTGCACAATTGAATGAACGGTAACTTAAAATGTATATGTATATTTTATTAGTTAAATATGTACATTGTGCCTTCTTTATACAATTTGCAACATTTCATATAGCCTTATAGGCAAATCCATAGAGTATTGTAATGACATTTACTATATGTATTCTGAACATGAGGTCTTATTAACAAAGAAATATTGACTTCAAAATTTAATTAATGCGGATTTTTTTATACTACTATTGCTTCACCATTTTATACATTTCATCATAAAATACATTGATTATCTGTCGCTAAAATTTTACAATATGAAATATACATAATCAATAAGAGTGGTTTCTCTATGTTATTTATTACTCTATGGGAATACCTACACTTTTATAGGATACAATTATATTTTTCAGTTCTATAAATATTAGAGTATATAATACTCTAAATAAATACATCTATATTTATTTAAAATGATACATTTTAAACAAAATTGAATTTAAGCAGGAAATATATTTCTATGTGCTACAATATACCTACCCAAGCCAAATGGCTTAATTTTTATTTATTTAATATTATTTTACTGTAATTATGATACAGCAGAAGTAGTTCTAGTACAGAAATATTGTATATTCACCGTTAATAAGTGATTAATAATGCATTTTAGTATATAATTATGAATAAATATATGTTTTAACTTTTCTGTTTCAATATTCAAATGTTTAATCTAATACCGTTATAAACTAAATAATTATTATACTAAATAAATAGATGGGTGATGTTAACGGATTTCATAGTAAAAACACGGCTCCAGAGACACATTACTTACAGACGATTAAGCTAAAAAAATCTTCGCATCGCCAAACTTTTTGTGCGCTAATGTAACTATAATTCTATTTCAAAAGAGTAATATACATAATGGCATGAAAAGAGTTTAATTAATTTAAGTCATACGTTCATCTAAGTTGATGTAGGGTCTACATTGGGTATATTATAATTATGCACATAGAATATGAGCAGTCTCATTCCAGGCGTAAATAAGATAAAAATATTACTATTATCTTCATGAAAAGACAGTGCGTAATGAGTGTAGTAAGTAATCTTCCATCCATATACACATGGGGAGACGTTACTATAGGTATATAAACTTTTAAGATGTTTGTTGAATATTACCGTCTTAATAGTATGAAGAATATATGTATATTATTCAATCTTCACTATATAGTATATTATTGAATGCAATTTATATCAACAAATGATGCGTACAGGTATAAAATACATAAAATAAGAGGGAGACTTTTTCATGGAAGTTATGTAGTTCCATTTAAGTATAGCGTTAACTGCATATTATATAGAATAGGTATTCATATTATTTATAATATTTAGGATGTATGTTGGCACTTTCAAATGCATATACATATAACTTATATACGTATTTATTACTCATTTAAGTCTTTTGGAGAAGTATCAAACATATATTTAACTGTTCAATAAGAAATGTATGATTATAAAAACTTGATTATAAACATTTTATTACTATTCAAGTTACGTACATATATTATACATAAATGAAAGAAACCGACGCATATATATACACGTAAATTATTTTAATACGGGATCACAGTATATAAAAGTTATTAGCATAAAATATTATTTCAGTGTATGCGGCAGCATTGAGCAGATATTGGAGGGGCTCTATAATTAATAAATACATTTCTTAAATAGTAAAAGGATTGACTCTCTATTTTTAGACCTGTTAAGAAATATCGAATACGTGCAAATAAAATTTTAAAAATGGTATATACATAGTACGATCATGAAAAAAAACTTAATCAAAAAGACTATAACTTGTTTGAAAGCATATATATTAATTGTTCTGCGACACTACAGAGGTAGAATATTCAGATAAAATAAGATGAAATAGATAAGATATCAAAAGATAAAATATTCTTGATAAAAATAAATTATGTTTAGTATATCATTATTTAAAAATGATCACAAAGCTACCTTCAGAATGCAATTGGTGAATTCACAATTTAGTTTTCTGCTTTAAACTTTAATTTCAATATGTGATAACATGTTACGCTGTACATTTGACATAATAACTACTAACATATTAATTTTTCTAAATACAGCTAAACCAACAAACATTTATGAACAAAAAGTATAAGGAAATGGCGACTCTACAACAATTAAGAAAACCGTGTTTGAGAAACATGATAGAAAGTAATGCGAAAAATGACAAAGAAACATGCTGCTTAAAGGACTTTACACAATAAAAAAATGTTGCGGTTATACAATAAAAGAAGATATTATAGCTAACAAACTGACATAAATCGCGAATGATATATCTTATAACATTGTATTGTTTTAAAGATCAATAGATATAGTGGCAGACCCATGTGATCATATTAACTTATTTTCCTTTGCCACTTTATTATTTTACGTACGTATACTTCTTTATTTGAAACCTCTCTTACGATATCTGAAAAAATCGACGAAGGAAACTGAGACTCCAGATATATATAAGAGGTCATCTGGTGAGTATTTTATCAATAAGAATTAATCACCCACACAAATTTAATCAAATAATATTCAGAAAGCGTTTTTATGATAATCTAAAACATTCAACCCAAGTTGTAGTGAACTTAGGGATATAATATATACTCGTAGTTCCAATTTCTATCAATAATTCAGTATCCCTATATTTTAATTAATACCAATTCTCATTTCTTTTTCTGAGCTCCCTATACTTTAATATATTTGTGATCTGTAAGTGGGGCTCCATAGTTCGATCCTTTGTAATTAGTATTCTTCTATTGTAATGGGTTACCTGCGCTTAATATGTACTTTAGAAATATAATTCAACAGAGTGTCAGATTAGGTATACAGACATAATTCAGACTGATTTACTGTTTAGACATTAAATTGCCACATTGTTTAATAAATAACACAGAGAAAAAATATATATTAAATATGTACAGGATATCAATAATGAATATGTTTTTATTGTGATCAAAATTATAATTCTTTTCAAGAAAAATGTCTAAGATGATTATTATGATCAGTTATTGAATGAACGTGTCCATTAGTTATCTCTCCAATGTTTCTAATATACATATATATACAATACATATTCATATTCATATTATACAATCGGATAAATACGATTGAAAAAGCAAGGGACTCACTGGAATAATAATGTCTAAAATAAATTAGTAAGCTGGTCTTACAGCTGAGGGATTAAGATTGAATATTGTAGGATAGACACATTTAAATGTTGACAATTTTTAGTATTATATCTTAACAGTTGCTTAGTAATATTTCTTTATCAAGAAAGTGATAATTTGATAAATATGCACTCTTATATACTGCATAAATTAAATCTTATTGTTGATAAGATGGAAGAATTTGGTAAAAGGAGACAGTTTGTAAGTATATACATTAAATTTATATAAAGCGGATGGCTATAGTTTGACACAGAAAAAATACTCAGCGATTTATTGCTTTGATTGTGCTATATCCTGAGAACCAGTTAATTATAACGATATATTGATGCACATACATAAACTAATGCTTGACAAGTTTGTCTAGACGATATTAATAGTGCAAGCATGGGTCACTAATATTATTAATCAACTAAAAGTGCCATTTTAAAGAAATATTTAACGAATAATTATGTGACAGTATTTTAAATAAATGATTAATATTGCCTTATAGATGAATTGAGTAGTATAATCAAGGCTAGGTTTGAAGCACCCCACGTCTCACGCGTATTTAATCTATCGATGCTAAATGTAGTCTCATGCAAAGAACGTTGACTTACGTTTCTGCCGACCTGTCTCCTATAGCCACGTAAAAATGTTTGCGCGCCATTTAACTAGTGTGACCCAACAATTCAATTTTAAATGTGCGAGTGCAAAGTTATATATTTATATAATGGATGCACTTGGATCGGATTGTATCGAGTAATCTATCAACCCCTGTTAATTTTGATGTGGTAGTGCGGGGAGGCTGGAGGGTTCAGTCCTGTCCTACTTCTTACAGTATACTGGTGAATTGTATTATAATATTGGAATAATTCAAGTTGATAAATGCTCTAATTATGTACTGAATTGAGTACATTGATTGTGAGAGTCTACCTTCATTATTTATATAGAAATGTTTCAATTTATATAATTCTTCTTTATAAAACATGCGTGACATTTTTTTGGAATAGTCCAATCGCATTTTATAAAATACAGATACAGTGAAAGGTATGAAATATGCTAAATAATATAAGATTAATGATTAAATGGTATATGATCTTCCATGAAGAGTTTTTAAATGCCTGTTTTTTCCTTGTTACTAATTTAAAACTTGAAATTTAAAATGCATTGAAAAATTAGAAAGGAAAGTTGTGATGCAAAGGTTTTTATATAAAAAAAACATGAAATGATCGTATGTCTATTTAAAAAAATGAGCTTTTATAAAGGTACATGTATAACTTTACCATGTAAAATATTTCGCACAAAAATTAAATTAATAGTCGCATACTTTTTTTATTCATTATTGCGTATTCTCCCCCTAAAGTCAATTTTACATATCTATAATTTAAAAATAAAAAGGTCAGTTGTTCCACAGCGATAAAGGTGGCACGCAACCTGTTCATTCCATTATACTAAATATATAAATTATGTATAAAATGAAAAACAAAACAACATATATAATATAGGCATAATAAATTTGAACGGCACAGACATGCAGTCCTTGAAGATAGCAGCAGTATCGGGCCTCTTTTTGCGTGGCTTTGATTTGATGTGCTTTAGACGATATGAATCAGAGAGAGAGAGAGAGAGAGAGAGAAAAGAGTCCTTCAGAAGCGCCACTCCACCCGAATACAGCTTCTCTCAGCGACCGGGCAGTGGGTTATAAGTTCCCGAGTACACGATATTTGTCTTTTAACTATGAAGCAGATGTTTCGTCATCTATTCCTATCCTCTCTCTCCAACTCTGGGCCACAAATAAGATGGATAGAATTCAGAGTGTTGTGATGAAATCAGTTAGTCGTTATCTCCCGAATGGGACATTCTCCCTCTTCCGTATCTCCTTCATCAAGCACTCCATAGAACACAGATGTTCCCTTCGTTTCCTCTGAAGACACAGCACTGTACAGTAATCTGCAACGTTATCAACAGCTAAAGGGGTAACAATCCGGTTTATGACGTCACAGATTAACTACATTCCATTACCAAAGCGATGTCCATGGTGTCAATGACAAAACACACCATTTTGTCGCATACCTAATTCGCCTTTTCTATATCCAATTGACCGTGAAATAGAAAGATTATCGAATGAATGCGACTTTTTTTGCATAATACGAGTACGCTTATAGGGAATTTTGTTCATGACAAAAATTATACACAGATTTTTAAACTTTGGGTTTCATGTTTTCAAATGATTTAAACTAACTTTTGTATATTGAAGTTGTTAAATTTGATGGCCAAACTGTTTTTAATAATATATATTACTGTCGCGTTTTCTTTAGATTAATATAATGTCCATCTTCAATAAATAGTTATTATTAACTTTTGATGACTTCAGTTAAAATTGTTTCTTACATTTTTTAACATTCAAATACTTATAGCTGGTAACAAAGAAACAACTTTCAAAAAGTAATTCAACTTTTCAGGGTTTTTTGCATTTTGAAGCGGGCAATTTGCTCCAATATACTCGTATATATGTTCCAGTGTTATGATAAAAATTATTATCGTTTACTAGCTACATGTAATAAACCTTTTGTGAAACTGAATAGATATTTTTAATTGGAGGGAAGTTAAAATATATCTGCTTAAAATTATTAATAGATCTGTTTCTATATATTTGTTTATTTATATACAGCAGTATAAAATAATTTACAAATATTAAAGATATAAAGATATAACATTTATAAATTAAATTATGTAGGTATATTTAAAATTTCAAAAATGTTTTTATTGAAATGAAAAGAGTAAACTAATGAATTTCGTTTCATAATATCAAGATTGGAATAAGGAAATAATTATGGCCTAAAACTTAATATTTTGTGTGTTGAATATACCTACCTAAATATTTCGCATCAAATTATATATACTTTTAAAATGTAACAATTCACTAACAATTCACTAAATAAGAAAATTATCAAAATTTGAGCACAAAAGGTTTGTTATACTCAATGAATTGCTACTAACCTACGA
This sequence comes from Invenusta paracnida, assembly GCA_036023295.1. NCBI lineage: Eukaryota > Metazoa > Platyhelminthes > Proseriata > Coelogynoporidae > Invenusta > Invenusta paracnida. Next base: position 6,814 of record JAYRBW010087149.1, read on the forward strand.
TTGAAAAATATGCAATTCTTGTGTTGCACAATCAGTCACAAAATTAGATATTAACATTTTACAATTTTGCCATTTTAAGGAATACGGCAATTTCTAAGAAATTGCTCTGATTTTCGTGAAAATTCATTTTTTATAAAATTATAAATTTAGTTTAGTTTTAATTGACATGCTGCACATAATTTGAATTCTCCATGAATTTCATCCATTTTAAGCCACATTTTAGACACATAAACCATATTATATAGTTTCCACGTGCATTTAAATTAAGGAACCTACAATAAAATTGACCATAAATTTAATTTAAAAAGTCTGATAGATGCATTAAAATGTATTTGAAAACTATATAATATTGTTTATGTGTTTTAATTTTGTTTTAAAATCTATATAAACTATAACACGGAGAATTGAAATGATGTATACAAGATTTATAATTTTCACGAAAATCTTTTTCCTGATGATTTCAAAATGATTTTCACGAAAATCAGAGAAATTTCATTATAGAAATCACGCGTCGTATTCTTTAATATGGGAAAATGGTAACATTTTAATATATATCTCATTTTATGCCCGGTTGCACAACACAAGACTTACATATTTTTCAATCATTATAAGATAGTTGCAATTCTTTTAGAATAATAAATCTTTTGTGCTCAGATTTTGATAATTTTCAGAAGTAGCTCCGGGGCTAACAGTTTCAAAGATTTCGCATTATATGGTGTATATATTTAAATGATTTGTTCAATTTCATTTTCCTACTTTCTGCTACTTCCTATTAAATACATTATATATATATGATTTGAGGTATTGAAAATAGGTGCAACGCAAGTTTCTTTGAAGAAAATTTATGTGTAGTGTAAAATATACATATAATTTTGGACTGGAACAATAGATATTTTTATATGCAAACATAATCATGTGAAGTCCCACTGATGACGATTAATCTATTGATCAATTATAAAAATTACAACTAACAAAGGATCACATTTTTCATGAAAAGCTAAAGCTGGGAGATAGGAGGGTGGAGGGAGGTATTAAGGAATTAAACCAGAAAGTATTTCTATAAATCGGAGATTAGAATACTTTATGGGGTAGGTACTTGAAATATACATAAGTGTCATATAAGTACACACAACCGCAATTCTCTTAACCTCATTCTATTTGCATAGATCCGTTATTGAGGCAATTGACCAAATTTTTTATACGAGCAATAGGACACACCCAGACAGACAGATAATAAAACATATATGACACATGACATATTGTACGTCATTGAGGATTTCAATTCAGTTTAATTGTATGTAGTTTCTAATATTACTCAAAAACAGATAATGGCCCTTTTTATTCTATTGTCTTTTATTTCCAAAGTCAGTCAGCATGATATCAATGAGGATCGTTAGGAGAAAGGTCATTAGCCCCGTGATATGTACTAACCTCAGTGTTAGCTACAATGCGTGACGTAATATGTGTGGTCGTCTAGATTGGGAAAAGGAACACCTGCTTTTTGATAAAAGAACATTAATTGTTTTAGTTTTTTGTTGAAATGAAGTTGTGTTTTATTTATATCATTTACAAATCTAGGCACTGCTTAGGAATCCAGGAATGAAATAGTTGTCTATAGACTACTTTGCATGAAGATATTTATATTAAAATATAACAACATAAAGCACAGTTGTTCTTCAATAAATTCTGATGCATTGATTTATAGAAAAAAATTACTGTCGCTCCTCATAGCGACATAAATACTACAAATTTGTTCATTTTGCTGTTGTGTCTATATATACATACATGTGATTAAGCTCATAAAATGTAGTGATTGCACCTTTGACAATTAATTTTATATTTGTATTTTAATATATTTTTCAAGTTAAGTATATCTAGACAACATGTAAATGCATGAAATATTTCTATACTCTAACATTATTTTAGATATAATATTGTCATGAATCATTTCTGTTTTGATTATGCTTTTATAAATACACATAGTGTCTGGTATAACTCAGACATAATAAATAGGTTAAACATTGGTTTGGGTCATATTTTTTTTGCTGAAAATGTAAATAAAAAATGGTTACAAGATTAAGGGGGGCTTCTTTATAGTTATAAAATGTGTGTGTATTTTTAATTATAGCGCTTTGTTAAATTTCGATAAATAGTTTTAATGATTTGAATTTAAGTATCGATGAATTTTGGCGAATGTCAATTTGGATTAAATGTCCATGTTAATAAGCACAATGTCCATTTCTGGGATAATCCCCTTTAGCTAACCAAAACCCCAGTAAAAACCGCTATACTATACTGTTTGGGCCTGAATTGGTTTTTCAAGGCTCACTGGTGAGCGATACTTTCTCAGATGTTTCACGAAAAGATGGCTCCTGCATTACCCATCCACTTCGAAGGACTTTTTCGAGAAGACGGAATCCCTTCATACTGCAATTTGGAGGCCCGAGAAATAAGTTAAAACCTTTGAACCGTCCTATAATGTTTATTTATTTATTATTTTTTTACGTCTCACACAGTATTATAACTTCTAAAGAGTCTATATTACTTATAGTAGTGTGAACGTACACTAGGAGTAATTCTACTAGTGTGTACGGCTTTTGGCGATCTTTTGACAGTACAGTCTCCAGCGCCACCTGGAAGACCCAAACAGAACAGGCAGAGGCCTGCTAATCACTCGACTAGCACAGCTGCTAGTCAGGGACGCGGTAATTAATTTTGGTCCGAACCCATTTACACAGACTGGCATTAAGTTGGCAGTCCACCGCTCTAACCATTGTGCCACCACGCCCCCCCCCCCCCACCAAAAAAAATAATTTTTATACTGTAGGTATAACATTATATTTTCAATTTTAAAATACGATTTTTCAATGTATTTCAACATCTAATAGTTAATAAATTTACGTAAATTTGTTAATTATGATTTGTTCAGTAATCTTTTTTAGTAAGTGTTTATTTCTCTTTTATATAATATTTTAATTAAATCTTTCAATTTCTTAAAAAATTGCGTTATCATTCATATAACATATCTTGAAAAGTGTTTGTGTACTTTATCTCAAATAAATATATTTTGTAAAATTTAATATTTTCATAAACTTAGGATCAGTCTATATTGAGGATCAGTCTATTATATACATGTACAATAAATTATCTTAATACACACATTTAATGTAAGTCTCAATTTTTATATTTTTTACCAGATAACAATAGAAAATATATACTGCTAATGTGTCTATGTTTCACCTCTATAAGCGCATAATATATTTCCCGGGTTTGAAAATCTAATTTTGTTGAAATGACCAAAAACAAATCCCTGCTTCTTTCGCATTATAATATTCATGCAGAGATAAATCCTCTAAATGTGTTAGGTCTATATGTATATTGTCAGAGTATTCCGACCGCACTGAACTAATGGCCAGTTTGCGTGACAGCTACCTCTCTGCATGCTTGGTGTGAATTCTGCGGGAAGAATCCATCCCCACCTCTGGGGAGGTACCGAGTGACAATCAAGATTGATGACAGCACCCAAAATTGAACAGTAAATTATGAACATAGTACCGACTAAAAATATGTTATAGATGAGTTTTTCATACTATATATTGCTGCTGAAGGTTTGGTTTTTGAACTGCAAGTGTTAAAGAAAACAATAAATAGAAGCAAATATAGTAACTATACTTATATAGTAGTTTATGTATAGTAATTGTTTAAATAGTAACTGTACCTATGTAGTTTATGTATAGTAATTGTTTAAATAGTAACTCTACCTATGTAGTTTATGTTCTAAATATAACGCTACTAAAAACTTTTATCGTCTTTGTTCTGGTTTTGCAGAACTGAGCTTATAATATTAAACTTTAATGACATATACTTAGAATTAAGATCTAGAGTTATTCTATATGAAATAGACCTTCGAAAGACTATATCCATCATGTTGTAGTGAATATAATATATTTTCTTTAAAAATGCAATAAGTAAACATATTAACTAATGTATTCTCAGAATCATTTGTTATATATAATATTTCTATTGATATTTGCTGCTATATATATATCTAATAATTCTACATAAAATATTTAAAATAAATTATGTAATACCTCAATAGATGTGTATTTTGTACTAGTTTTGTACAAATTTTCAATAATTAATGCAGAGCAATCCTTTATACTGTTTGCGTTTCCTCATTGACATGCTATCGATTAAAATATAATACAAAATATTTGGTGACACGTCAACTATATACTTATTTCAAGGGACAGAAATCTTTTTATAGAGATCTGAAAAAGGCCATCAAGGCACTTTTCTGTCATTGAAGAGAAATTTCACAAACATAAATTAAGGTGGGATTTCTGAGTATTATCTTGTATTTCATTGTTTAGAAAACGTTTTTTTTCATTACAGAAAAGAGCATGTTATATTTTATTTAAACAGATCGAAAGGATAATTAAAACTTTGTAATGTTGAGATCATGTTTTATACGGGGAAACTTTCAGATAAAAATTACATTGCATTTTCTACATATATATTTATAATTGAGAAATATGTTGTTTATACTTATTTAAAAAGTTTAACAGAATTATTGAAAGAAAAGTAATTGGGATTTAACCATAATACGGTATGAGCCTTTTTTATCACTTTGCTCTTGTTAGAATCATACTTTTAGAATGGTGTAAAGTACATTTACAAGTCTTACTTTCAAAAATTATAACATTGAAATTGAATGTTTTATATAATGCTGTTATAATAAATTTATAAATAGAAAAGACGTAAAATAACTTGAAAAAAAATGGAAAATAATAGATGTGTGCCATAATATATTTCAATGTGTTGTATTAATAAAATAGTGCGGGTTTTTTATTTTATATATTTTTATTATGAATATATTATATAAAGCTAAGAGAAAGTCATAATTTTTATAAAAATGTTTAGAATTATATAATAGTCAATAGTACGAAGATAACAATTTTGGTTATGTAATAATATACGCTTATTTACATACAATACATATTGTAGATTTGCGCTCCTTAGCAAGAATAAGAAAATTGGAGTTAATTAAATTGACGAGATTTGCTTGGATATTTAATGTATAAAATTGATTTGAGCAATTGGTACTATACTGATAAATCATTATTGATCTCCATAATACAGTAGTGTTACAAAATCTGATAAACGGAAGTTCTTAATTGCTATTTGCTTAAAATTATTTTTACGATTGTAAACATTCTATAGATTATATTTGTATTCAATATCTCTATATTTAGGCTATATATTGTAGAAAATGGAAATTCAATAAAAAAATCTGTATAGAACTGAACAATTATTAATCTTTGACTTAATTAGCAGACTGATGAAATTATATCCATTTCATAATTGTTTAAGGATGACCTATTACAGTGATGAACTGCTACATGGATCACTCACTTAAGCTTTCAGAATGGAATTAGTAGATTGTAGCCGAGATTTCCTAAAATTGTTTTTACTTTAAGACAGTTTAAGTATGAATTAATAATTATCAATGAAACGTTTTCTGCCATATGAAAATAACTTTGAGCAATAATCAGATCTTGGTTAGATTAACACAGAGATATAGAACCTAAACAGTTCAAATAATGAACCGTACTATAGATGCCATTAAAATATATTTTTCAAAACACGTATTTATAATTACCATATTTTTCACGAAAACTCTTATTTTCTTATATGATACTGCCTAAAACTCTCAGTATCTATTTTTCAAAACGGTAATAACGAAACTTCCGTTTAGATTAAAATCTTATTGTTACGATTTTAAAAATAGTTTCGGATATTAGGAGAAGAACTACTATTCAGAGTACTAAAATTATTGAATAATTGAAACAAAAGAAGGCGTCAGAATCAGAAAGAAAAGCAAAGGAATCATCATACATACCATCTTCTTTTATTACTTTGTACCAAGGGACGTCTTTCAAGTTAATATACAAGTGAATGTATTTAATGTAGGCCATGATGCTATATATATATGTATATTGAGGGATCAAACAAAGATGGGGAATAATTCATCGACTTAACATACTAACACAAATCAATGTATTGTAGCATATAGCCGCATAAAACTTGATTGACAATTTTGATGTGAAAGCAGCAAAATCAGAAATCCTTTTCTCTACACATATCGTAATAATTTCTATTTCTTTGGCAAGGGGCGACATATATTCATTTATTCGTGTATTAATAAATTATCCATTTTCTTTCATTTGTGAGCATTGATGTCTGATCAATTTTATGTGCCTATCACGTATGGCATAAGGGACAATAAAGGTGAATAATTACGTAAGGCAACACATAAGATGTGCCAAAAGTATTCTAAATAAGAATATGGAATAGGCCTATGCCCTTTATAGATATATGTGTGTATTTTATTATTAAATCAACATTATTTAAAAGTTTGGTTAAAGCGCGAGTTAACCTATGTAATACTTTTACACGTAAATATATATTTAATTTAATATGTGTGCTACTAATATTTTTTTCCATCAATTATAATTTCAGAAATATAACATTTTTCAAAAATTTTTAACGATGATCAAGTATTATTTGATTAAATTGTCATATGATAATTTATTACAACATACCAATTACTTCAATTGTGAGAAACAATTTTCATTGTAAAGTTGTAACAACATTGTTAACAACTCATTAATTTTCAAACATATTTTTAATGCATGTTTTCGCATTATATTTCTTAAAATTAAATATATGGAAATGAAGTTATCGTACAACATTATATAAACTTTTGATGTTAATTTAAAATAATTGTCAGGCCATATGTACATATATCCCATAATGAATTGTGAAAAAAAAATGTTTTTGTATAAAAACACTTAATAGATGTTATTTTAATAATGATTTTTAAAATACCTTTTAAATCCAACAATGTTTTCACACAAAACAATTATGTTGTTTTTATTGCCATTATTTTAAATTCTTTATATGTAATCAACCTAGTAATACAGACTTCATGAACGTTACTTCATCTTCAATTCAAGCTAGTTTATAGCAAAGAAATGAATTTGAATTAAAAAAATCAATAAAGTCAATACATATAATAGTTGATTTTAAAATTATTAAAATAATTTCTTTTAGAAGTGTGTAAGATTTGTGAACCTTGAACTGTAAACCTCTGATATTAAGTATTACACAATGTTATAAATTACAGACTCTTATATTATTTAAATTAAATGCCTAAATAGTTAGTTTTACTAGGTATTATAGGTGTATGTATTTTTCGAGCTTGTTAGATGGCAGATCATATCAAAGTGTCGTTAAGTTTTATTTAAACACATTTCGATTTATTTTTATGATCATTATGAAAAACCACCCGAATTATAAAAGACTTTATCAAGACAAAAATACTATAATTAAAATATACACAAAAATTAAAATGTCAAATCGATGGATAATTGTACTGAAGTAATAGTTTAAAAATCTACCGATTTGTAGAGATTTACTAAATCACTTAAAATATTTCGTTAATATTCATAGATAAAGATTAACCATAATATTTATGTCTATGTTAATAATATGTGTAGATAACATGGATTTCTGCAAATAAGATGCTGCCGAAATGTCCACGGGTATTTAACAATAATTTTACGATAAAAATATTATAAATAATTGCTGATATATACTGAAATTATATCGATTTGATATCGTTTAACTTTCGATTAAACCAAATTATCCAAACACTTTATAATTTCCCAAAAAAATAAAAGGAAATCAATGCATAAGATTTTTAAAGAATTTCCACTCAACCAATATATAATATCCCTACTGACGAGATATTAAACATTGCACAAACTGATTCGCAGTGTAGTCGATATATCACAGATAAATGTGATGTTTATTAAATCATTCCAAGGACAACAGAAATGTGTTATCTTTAATTAAAGTTAATTTTTAATTTCAGCAGAACGAATTAACAGGACTATGAGAGAGAGAGAGAGAAAGAGAGAGAGAGAGAGGGTCGAGGCAAATATATCCCATACCAAAGAATTCTCCACAGTGCTGACATGATGAGAGAGAAATTATTCCTGCTCTGTAAGACGGGGTTCTATAATATATGCGTTGTTGTGTTCACTGGAACAATGACTCAAGTCACAGACCTCTTGGGGAGCACCTGACTCCCTCATGTTGCACACACGTCAGCGCTGGAAGCAGGGAACAAGTGATGGAAGCCCTACAGGTGTGATCAAATAATAAAAACCGAAACCTGGGGCTTGAGTCACAAATCTTACTAAATTCTGGAACAAAACATATAAAGCATCGACATCATATTTCTTTCTAAACATAACGCATGAAGGAAGGAAGTAAGTGATAGAAGTTGTTTCAACAAGTTATGCATCGTGTTAGAATTTTGTGCTCTGCTATCGGCTAGTAATAGTGTGCCTGTATCAAGGCTAGGGGTCATGCATAATTGATCAATTTTCCTGTCCTGTTTGATTTGGAATTTGGGAAGAGACCCGTGTATTACAAACTGAAAGATTGTGGTGAGGCATAGAGTGCAAAATCAAAGCAACTTTCTTACACGTTTCCAGAAATTAATAAATGACTGGCTAGTACTTTGTAACTTCATAACGTACTAACAGAAATATATTTTTCATAAGTTTAATAAAATAAATTTACAAATTATCAGGACTATAGAAAAAATTGTAGACATAATTATAAATTTAAAGATAAATTTACGCACATTTTATTAAAATATTTAACTACTTGAACTTAAAAGCATTTCTTACTTTTAATTTTAAGTGAAAATTAACACAAAATTTAAGAAAATCTTTTGAATGAATCTTTTGAAAATATTCTACTTGCACAGTATAATTAAAGAGAAAAGTCATCTATTTATTTATAATACTATTTATTCGTACATTCATTGATATGTATTATATTCGTGTCATTTAGTATGATTTAAAAATATATTCTCCATTTGGGTTATTAATGACCTCTTTAATACTTGTTCTATAACAGTGTCATTGATTTATACTTGATTTGTACTTAAATCTACAGGTGTCAATTTTCCAACGCATTTATTCGTGATCTATACACCTCAAGATCCTTTACTAATCCCTGACATCCGGTTTTTTTTACTAACAGAAGAATTAAAAGTGCAGAGAAGATGAAAAAATATAATTCTACTGCTAACATCTCTCAGCATGAGCTTGTTATGCAGTTCATTGCTTTGTAATTTGACTCCTTTCTCTAATATTTAAAAGCAAAGCTGATTTTAGAAGATCTTGGTAGGAACACCAATTCCAAACATATAGTTCACTATTTTTATAAGTAAATTTCACTTAATACATACATATTATAAAGGCTCGTGAAGACACTGTTGCATAGTTGATATTTCCGTTGTCATATAATAACTCGGAAATCAAGGCGATCACACCTTTGCTGCTTTGTTCAGAAGAAGTTATATATTCATTAAAAGTTGTGAATCTGGGAATTACCAGAATGATCAATTTTATTTTTCAGAGTTTCAAACTAAAGAATTGTCAATTAAATTTCAATAATTAAAGTGTATAATTCATATTCTTTTCTATATATCATTTTACAATTAATATTTTTTATTAATAGATCTCATTGTTCAATTTTAGTTTTCATGAAAAATAATTACTTGTTTTTACAAGCTCTTACATTTTCACTAAATATTAAGGATTGAAAATTAAGAAGAATTGCGATACATTTAATTTTAACTGCTCTATTGTCAAATAATATAGGCATTCATTGTTGGGAAATTAATACATATTAAAAAAAACTCTAATTATATAGCATGGAATACCTATATTCTTTATTGTTAAAATACGACATATTAATATTTTATCAATAGAAAGAATGATAAATGCATAAATAGACTGTGACATAAAATATGAAAATAGAACATAAATTACAATTAATAATGTATGCCAATAATCTGGCCGAAACAAGACAAGCTATCTATTGGATCAAACAAGGTCACACTCAGGCTAACCCCGCCCAGTCCTGTCAGATTTTATCGTTTGTTTTGTTACACTATGACGGTATATTCTATATACATATATACAGGGTGAGGCAAAAGTCACGCACCAAATATAATAATATTTATTAGTATATTATTTTTGTTGACATTATTATTGACATATTCAGTTACAATACAATGATGAAATTAAATGTTATTACATGTTCAGTTACAAAACAATGTTCAAATTTTTAAATTGCATACCCGTGTCGAAAGGGTTAAATGTTCAAACTGCGCACCATTAGCAACGATGCAATATCTGAGTCATATTTGGTGCGTGACTTTTGCCTCACCCTGTATATACCAGCTGCCTCATTGGAGTAATCCTTCTTTTCTCTGAACCTAGCAGCGTCTTCAAGAAATCTTCTTTGCTATATTTTCCAGATATATCAAGCTCTAATCTAACTTTTGATAAATGGAAATGCAATTTTGGTGGATGTTCACGCATAGCAATATTTCTATCAATCATAATTTTTGATTCATTGATTACTAAATCTAAAATACGGCACTATGCCAGTATCATTTAATATCATCAGTTATCAATAATGCTTTTACGCGTATTGTATTGTTTAATATATTTCAGAATTAATTATATATAGCTTAAATTATTAAAAAAAAAATACTTTAATTTTATTAATTTATTAATTTTGCAAACATTTCAAATCTAAATATCTATTTTTGCATATGATATTTAATTTTGCATTTTTATTTAGTATTTAATAAAATATTTCAAAAACTGATATCAAAAGCATATTTTTCTTTACATACATAAATAAAAATATTATTTTAATTTCAGCAAAATAAATCAATGAAAGTTAAAATCAAGTTATACTTCTCACGATTTTTATCGAAATAAAATTAAATCTTTAGATGAACACATTCTTCCATGATTTCGAAACCGAGTTTTCAACTTAATTATTTTCTGAAAACTATTAGTATTCTATGAAGTCTGTTAACTTTAAAATATGTACTTCACTTTATTCGCATAAAAATAATTAAAAATAAAAATATTACTGCGCCTTATTTGGAAATATTAAATGCTGTCTGTAATTCCAAGAAAGAAAAATTGCCAACAAAATTACAAAATAAAAGCTAAAAATTAATACAAATATAATATGACATGCATAAATTATTAAAATAAAGTTTTCCCAATTTTTGTTTAATTTTGTAGAAATATGCATCTATTAAAATTAGAGACATTACTAGCATTCTTCTTTAATGAAAAGACATTTTTGGAACACTCACAAGCCATCGAAAGTCAATATTCACAGCAAATTGAGCGAGTTCCCCAGATTTGGCATTCTCTTTGTTGACCTTCTTGTTAGGAGACCTCCAGAGACCCATTCCGAAGGTGCAATTACCGGAGTAAGGCAAAGCAGTGTCCGGAATCTCATAACTCACATACTCTTTGAGGCACAGACGAAGATCTAGGTTCCCCAAACACTCAGTCGGGCATACCGAAGATCCTGCATCAGCTCGTGCAGCAGTTGTAGTGGTGGTGTTGCAACAAGACCCAGCCAAAGTCTCTCTACCCAGATGTTTGAGTCGTTGAACACGTACATCAAATGTCCCTCTTCCCTGGATAACTTCAAGTTTTAATGATAATAATTGTAGAACAATGATGCCAATTTGAATAAACAGCTGGAAACCACAGGAGTAAAACATCGGATCTAGCAAACGAAACGGTGTCTTTGGAGACAAATCAAATGTTTTGCGAAACAACTCAGAAAAGTTATATTTACAAATTACCGCAAAATAATGCTATTATCAAGACTGTTACCAATCTACAAATACTCTAGAGCTAATCTATTTGGCTTTTACAAGTCTAACTTAAGAGTTCTAGTCATATAAGACAGCAAAGTAGGGGATATGCTTACACGTGCGCTCATGTCTGAGAATGCCTTCTAATAGCCAATCAGATTTGAGCTTGATAACACGACAAGATTCAACCCGAGCAGTTTGACATAACTCACTATGTAATAGCCCAGTTATTTTAATACAATCTGAATTTTCTGATATTATGTTAGAGCAAGCTTATTTATAATCTGGTAAGGACATAACCCTTGTCTCTCGTATTTCTTATGCAGCACTCCAATTCAAGTACATTCGAAGACAAGAGGTACCTACTTGAAATCTCTATATGGTAACAAAATATGACTTGAAGTGTTAATTTGTAATGATATAAATACATTACTGATCGAGTTCCTATAATGTAATATAGGCACATAAAGAGGTTCTGATGGATCCTATTATGTTTACCTACACTTGTCATAAGTACCTAGACAAATAACAAATAACACACTTAAAATGACCATCCAGAAATCTGTAAAAAATATTAGCCGCATTGTTGATATATTTTTAAAATTGGAATAATCTCAAACAATAAATACATATAGTCCATTATGTTTGTTAGATAGTCAGTAGGAATTTATATTTGCATTAGATAACTCTTTAATACAAATTTGGTAGGTGATTAAAATGTACCCAACGGGTTTTTTTACATGTAACAAATTCCAATTTACTCTATAGTATACGTATATGTTGTATAAAAAACTTGTATTTACGTCAATTACTCAAAATGTTTTATTTACATAATTTTCTTCATTAACCCTACAACTAAACTGAACTTATCCTTATTATTTTTCTCTACCCCTTCGAATGTACTTGTACAGATGTTGTGTATTTTAAATAATAATAATAATAAGAAGAAGAAGAATATTATGTTCGTTTGGGCTCCACTTGAAATTTGGTGGGGCCCATAAGGCGATTATAAAATATATTGATTGGGGCCCATCAGGCTTTAAATTATAAAATATATTTACTATAGGGGCGATTGGGCCTATAAGGCTATTGTGGGGCCTATACATTAATTTTAATTCTAATAATAATAATAATGTAAGACAATATATTTACCTACACAGCAAATTGATTTTGCAGTTACCTTGGCTCTTAACGACAGACTGTAACGGCATTTTTATGTGATATCAAACTGTTAATATTTATATTCCTTATAATTAGTAAATATATTACAAGTAATATATATTTATGCATTTAATATAAAATAAATGTATACAAATTTGTTCATCATTCCTATAATGGCAAAAAATTTGTCATTCTGTAATTTCGCTACTTGAGAACTGTAAGTACAGGTTAATGGAGGCCACATTGAACACATTAACTATTATTATTATTATTAATATTAACTGCTGTGTTTTAAAGATAAATACAATGTTGTTTAGAAAGCATATACTTTTGCTAAAAATTTAGTAGGTATAATTTTGAAAAACCCTGTATATCTGCTGTTATACATATTTGGTCAAATAGAATACTTTTTGAAGAAATACATATTTAAAAAGAAATCACTGGAAATAATTTCAATTAATATTACTTTTTTATATTCTCACTTGTCAGAAATTAATTTCCTTGCATCAATATTCGTGCTTTATTGTTTAACTGTATTTATGACGTTAGGTATGGGACCATGCACGACCTTTTAAGCATTTTCGACACCCCCCTCCCCACTTGTACGCTCGAGTAGTATGCCCCTATAAAATACAGCATACACAGTATATTATTTTAAAACCAAAGCTGGGACAACAGTGAGAGAAAAACATTTTATTAATTCTTAAATAGGTATCATAAAGATGAATAGGTATATTACATGTAGGCCATACATACATTTTATAGTGTTCAATTGTTAGCTACCTTCCTACGTCTTGCTTTGTATATTAATATATCATGGTTGATTTCCAGTATTTCATCATCTAACAATAGAATACTGATAGCTTTATTAATCCTATTAATCAATGTAAATTATCGATATTATATTTTGTTACCTACTTGTTAGAATACCTACCTACATAGAGTAATAATTATACAGTATAATGTATTATATAAGTATTTTATAGTTTATTATTATTCTCTGCCTAAACGTCTCACTTTTCAAAATCACATGATTAATTTTCTCAACCGGTGAATATTGTTTTGAGTTGGAAAATTTATTTATGCTGACAGTTAATTTGTTTGTGTAATAATTTGTTTTAAAGCGTACGCACGTTGTAGCTGTACCCCCTCCCTCCCTATACGCCTCTGTACGCTTTGAGATGACCCCCCCCCCCAGCCTTCACCCGAGCGTAGGTATGTATTTTTTACATAGCCCCTAATTCAAATTTACTATAGTTGAATCCTATACTAGAAAATATACATTTACAGTTATATACCTACAGTTCGTATTGTGACTGTTTTATATACAAATCAAAACTAAATCAAACGCTTACAAACAAACAAATAAGTATATATATCTATGTTGAATTTAGTAAAAAGTTGTGTATGATGATGCTATCACTATACGCTGCGGTGTATTTAAGATGCTATCTCTCAAAAGCTTTCTCAGATGTACTCCTGACGAGGCTGTCTTACAGCGAAAATTTGGGTTAAATATGAGATCTATTTCACAGCTTCGACTTATTTCTGTTTTCCCTAAGTTGAATTTGATCGATGTATTTACATATTTGCCCTCTAATAAAATTGTTAATTAATAAATTTTGAGAAATGTAAATCACATTTGATTTGATAAGTCTCTCTCTACATTTGATCGAAAAAACGTATGAATATTTATAACATTTTGTATCCCAATATTAATAATGTTTCATTTTTAATTTATGTTGTAAAAGTATAAAAACTAAAGCGAAAAAAAGGAATTTAGAAGATTTAATCTAATTTTTCAGCTTTATCATTCTATATTTTATTATTTGATATATACAAAATCGATGGCGAATATCAAATAATACATTTTGAAAACGAAAAATATCTGAAAAGAATATTTCTATACATTTTTCATGTTAAAATGACTTGAAATAAGTTAATGAGCATCGAAAAGATTGGTTTGTACTTATTGCACAATTAATATATCAAATATTAACACGTTTGCTGTATTATTATGTCAACACAATTTTGAAGCGTATTGGTTGTATTATAATAAAACAATACCTATATAAGGTTGTATCATATTTATCATATTAACCTTATTTACATAATATAGCTATCAGAGGTTGTATTCTCTCTATCCAAGTGATCTATCTATATCTATGTCTATCGATCTAGGTCGTTTCGTAAAAAAATTCGTATTTGAGTTTTTTTAATATTTATTAACAATAATATTAATAATAATATTAACAATAATATTAACAATAATATTAACAATAATATTAACAATAATACAAGAGTCCAGAATTACAAATGAGAGTATAGAGTCTAGAGTTACAAATAATAACCACCATTTTCAATAATTTTTTCAAAGTCAGCTTCCATATTTCTGA
>JAYRBW010087160.1:0-22155 GCA_036023295.1 Invenusta paracnida
GAGTGGGATTCGCAGGAAGCTAATATTGCCGAAATTACCGTAATTTTCACTCTGCTGAACAACTGGGCTCCAGCTTCCAGTTTGATTGGCGGAAAGTATTGGGCCATCATTTCTACCGCATTACCAGTGCTGAATCAGACATTCACCTGGACACATCAACCGGCCATTACGTCTGCTGTAAGTTCGCTTGATATTCCCAAAATCACGCGACAGTTACATAATATAATGCTATAAAATATGGTTATACAATTTTTTTTCCTAACATTTAATATATTTACACAAATTAAAACAAATAGCTAGAATTAATAATATTATTTTAAAAGCCAAAATTGGTTTTAATTAAAAAAAATTGCATCATAGCCATTTTCGCAAAACAGGGATAATTTCAAAGTCTTAAAGTCATTTACGAGTATAAATAATTCAATAATGAAGCAATATTTAATATTATTTGAAATACAATTTTTTTTATTGTGTTATCTTTGAGGTACTTCCTACATTTATTACCTGATGAGTACATGTGGGTAATATTGACTACATGTGAGTAACCGATGAGTACATGTGAGTAACCGATGAGTACAAGTGAGTAACCGATGAGTACAAGTGAGTAAATAATGAGTACAAGTGAGTAAATAATGAGTACAAGTGAGTAAATGGTGAATACAAGTGAGTAAATTAAGAGTACAAGTGAGTAAATGATGAGTACAAGTGAGTAAATGATGAGTACAAGTGAGTACATGATAAGTACAAGTGAGTAAATGGTGAGTACAAGTGAGTAAATGGTGAGTACAAGTGAGTAAATGATGAGTACAAGTGAGTAAATGATGAGTACAAGTGAGTAAATGATGAATACAAGTGAGTAAATGATGAGTACAAGTGAGTAAATGATGAGTACAAGTGAGTAAATGATGAGTACAAGTGAGTAGATTATGAGTACAAGTGAGTAACTGATGAGTACAAGTGAGTAGATGATGATTACAAGTGAGTAGATGATGATTACAAGTGAGTAAATGATGAGTACAAGTGAGTAACTGATGAGTTCAAGTGAGTAAATGATGAGTACAAGTGAGTAAATGATGAGTACAAGTGAGTAAATGATGAGTACAAGTGAGTAAATGATGAGTACAAGTGAATAAATGATGGGTACAAGTGAGTAAATGGTGAGTACAAGTGAATAAATGATGGGTACAAGTGAATAAATGATGGGTACAAGTGAATAAATGATTAGTACAAGTGAGTAAATGATGGGTACAAGTGAGTAAATGATGGGTACAAGTGAGTAAATGATGGGTACAAGTGAGTAACATAGAAAATTAGACACCTAGAAGTAAGTCATTGTCTTAATTTATCATTATTTTATTTTGCACAGAGTATCCTTCCAATAGTTAAATAAAAATGAATGGTATCTCAGTGCATAAGTGAATTGCTATTTTATAATATATTTCAGATTGGCAGTACATTTACAACATCTGTTTCAACGACTCCTCTCAGTACAGTATCGAAATATGACGTAATTATCACCGATTACAAAATTTCCACCAGCATTGGATCCATTTCTAATGTGTCTGTTGAGGCTTCCAGTACTGCCAACATGTTTGACATTTGCCGCATTGTGATGACTGAAGTTGGCGTCAACGTGGCCACTGTTCCGTTGCCGCGAAGGTGGCCAGTATACACCATAGACACTTCAGCAAATTACTTCATTGATGGGAAACTCGATCTGGGTTCTATTTCCAACCTGCAAATAAGTAAATAACATGAAATTATTGATTAGTAGTAATACATATTCTTACACCGTATGTTGATAATGTAATGTAATACAATTTATAAGTAAATATATAAGCCAAAATATAAATAAAATACGTATCAGTAATATTTGGTATATATACAGTTTTTAATTTTTTAAAACGTAAATTTATTAAAAATTGGTTTTACTGTCAGGACTATATTTATATTTAAAATATAGGATTAATCTGAGTTATTTCATAAGTCCTCGTCTCTAAATCTATATTGTGTCTTTTAATAACTATGATTACAAAATTGTATTGATCATGTTCTAGATATACGAGTATATTTTATGCGAATTGTAAGCATATTATAGGTATATTCATCTCTATGTTAATATGGTCTCTTTCGATATGTATAACATTTTAAAAATTGAATTAGACTTTGAATACATTACATTTGAATTGCAATTTGACTGCATGTATTCTATTAGTTGACGCTGTGCATTATAAATTATGGGTTAAGCAAGTAATTTACAATTTACAATCACTGACATTTTTTTTATAAAAAGCCATACAGCAGTGTATAAAAGTTGTACCAAAGCTTGTCAAGTCTTTCAAAAACGTTCCAATTGTGTACCCCCACAAGCAATACAAAGTTGACATCAGCTATTATAATGCTGTACCTATGGCAGAAATTATAGTCGTAATTAAATTGTGTCTTTCAATTCGTTTCAATTTTGATCAGTGTAAGTCGATAGTTTTCCCTTTTTTATGAGGCTCTTGAGAATTGAAAAGACCGAACTTTTGAAAAAAGTTTATACACGGTCTCGCTTAAATATGTAGTTGGATTAATCATGTAAATTGAAGGGTCTCCAGTTCTAATACATCGATGAGGTCCAACCTAAATAGTAGGCCTCTCCAGTAAGTACTGTGGTTTGACAATAAATGCAGACATTCTGAGTGTAAAGAGTGAATGACACAGAAGACGACCGTTTAGTAGCTCCGCAAAAATCATAGAAATGAGAGTTAGATAGAAGTGACATATATATAATTACTTATCGAAATATCAGTATGCCAGTGCAGAAATGCCTAGGACGGGAAAACAATCAATATACATAGACTATAACGCATTTTATATGCAAAAGTTGCTTATTGTAGTTGTTTCATAATGGAGCCACGTGATTTTGCTCAGCTTTATGATTGGATGTCGGTTCTTACTCCATTCATGAAGGTGCACGTACTTTTAGCTTGCGGTTTCGTTTTTATTCACTCCAATGTTGTGGTAGAAACAGATTGAGGTGAAAATTAATCATGCTTTCTTTTACATTTTTAGTTGTCTGTCATTGGTTGAATCTGTGGAGGGGGGTTGTCGAATGGAAGCACTCATTCTTTATTATTTATGTGTTTACTATTTCATTATTTTATTAATGCCCATTATTAATTTAAAAAATAGTATAGGTACATAATTTAAAAAATCACAATTTGGACAATAACTCATAGGACATGAAAAAATGAAAAAGGAAATAAAATAAACACAAAAAATTATATAATGATGAATAGAGAATGTTTTAAAAATCCAAATAAAAAGAAAAGTCAGAAAGTTTAAACTCTCACATTTTTTTCTCTAATAATATTAATGTTTCCTTCTTCTTTTCCTGTATTAAAGTTGGGTCTTATTTTTCTCTTAAAGATAAAACTGATATTCAATTAAAGAGTGATGTTATTTATAATTATAGTTGTCAGGGTGATCCTGATATTTCCTATATTGGAAAAACTAAACGTCATCTCGGAAAAAGAATATTAGAACATTTAAACTCTTCTCAGTCTCCTATCCATCTCCACATCCTTTCCTGTAATAATTGTACTCTTCCTAAAAATAACTTTAAAATTATTGATTCTGCTAAAAATAATTTTAGTCTTAATATTAAAGAAGCTCTTCATATTCGATACCGTAAACCTCCTCTTAACTCTCATTTGTTCAACTCTGGTGCCTTTTTCTCTCTAAAATTTTTAAAATTTTGTTTATATCTGTACTATCAAGAGCGCTTATTTTGTCCTGATGAAGTCAAATGTCTTTTGACGAAAACGTTTGATAATATATTAAAAGTTTATGCTAAACTGTCTGACTTTTCTCTTTATTTGAAAAAAATAACGTAAAAGCAAAAAAAAAGTATGACTATTAAAACATAAAGAATATGATTTTCTTTTACCCATTATTCAAGCTTTTATTACCTGTAATTGACATTATTGTTGTACTAAATCTACAAATTATTTCAAGTATCAGTGCCCACTACATCAAAAGACTAAATGATCATCATCACGACCAAAAAGATATTTTCTTTGGCTTTCATTGCTGAAAATCAACAAACGTCATATTCAAAATCTGTGTTCTAGGGTTCACGTGTCTGTCCCATGATGCTCCGGAATTCCCTCCATGTTGTGAGCCCGACACATTTTAATAAAATTAACACAATATGATCTTAATCAACGTCTTTTTTAAACCGATTACTCATTTAATAATCACAGCGCATTCTCTTATAATGCAAGTTTCAAAACTCTGGAATACTCTTGATGAGAGTATTCGTAACATTAAATATTTAATAATTTCAAAAAAGCACTGAAATCTTTTTTATTCAACAATAATCAGTCTTCTAATCACCCGCAGGCAATCAGGAATTTTATTTATGTGCCTTCCTAGAAGCTCAACTGGAGTGTTTTGAAAAAAAAGAAGTTAAGTATTAACTCACGCTCCGAGTTTGTTGGCTCCACAGCCACCCGGCCAGGCACGCACAAACTGGGGATCAGCGAGGAGAGTGACTGGCTGGAGACCTGTGGGGAAGTAGGCTCCAACTGGAGAGAGGAGGACGAATATGCGGGCGGAGTTGGAGGCAGCAACACCCAGTGTTGGCTGCAGAGGGGTCAAGGTGAGGCGGGGGTTAATTACTAAAATCTAGTCGAAAACTTTGCTTTCTAATAGAAAACTTCGAATAGGCACTTACATCTTTAGAATATTTGAAAGGTTTTGTGTTTGTAATAAAATAATGAATTTTTAAGCAACATTTGAAATGTTCCAAATATCGTCAACATATTTATTAAAAAACATTTAACAAATATATTTATATTAAAAAAATAGGTTATCCAATAAACTTTGATTTAGAAATATATACATACTATGTAAATATGTACAAAACCTTTGATTTAAATAAAAAATCAACATTATGAAATTAAAAGACTAAATAAAGTATTTTTATCACGACATATTAGTAGCATTCAAAGAAATGGAATCATTTATTATTATCATTATATAAATGCAATATTATATAAGTTTATTGGCCATCTTGTTTGGCAAATTGTACTGTCTTATAAATCTCTAAATAATTTTGATAATAAAAATAAAATTTCATTGCAAGATCTTGAAGCTGACAATTTCAATAATTGAAATGATCAGCTTCAAGATCTTGCAATGAAATGTTATTTTTATTAGAAAATCGTTAACAATATTGTGAGTTAGCAATAAATATGTAGTTAGAAGTTGTAGATTTATTATGGTATATACAGTAGCATAAATTAGTGACTGAAATTTGGTCATAAGCATGTTTGAGCAAGGTCTAAAACTTTAAAGCCTTTAGTACAGGTTAGTAAAAAAATACCAGAATTAGTGCCTCGTAAGTGTTTAGGTGAAGCTTACATTTAAAGTGAACTGTAGCAGTTATTTCAATTGATGATTTCACTACTGATATGTAGAAAACTATTGTTTACGTGTTCCCAATTTACCAAATGCACATAAATTACTTTAATCGTTTTCGCCATTTCTAAGTAAAACAGTCTACACAGGTACAAATCGCGTAATATTATATTTTCTTGTCCGTAATCAAAAACAGACATACAACACGTATATTGAGTTTTTGTTACTAATAGTTAGAAACACAATTCAATATACAAAATTAATTACTGGTCCATTTTTGCCATCATGAACTAAATCTAGAAATTATTATTAAATAATGATCGATATGATCGCAAAAATATTTGGTGCGGTTAGACTACTAACCTAAAAAATATTTAAAAGGAAACAATTAGTCCACACAAAACGTGGTTGTTATAAAGTTCTGTTTCGTTCCTATTTTTAAAAATGTCAATCTAAACCTTTAGTAATGTAGTATATCGCTTATTTATTATCCAAATGTAATGCCAGGCGTCAAAACTAACATTGGTCCAGATAACGCTTGTTTTACACCCCAATCGTTTGACTTTACAAAAAATCTGGATAATTTCTCAAATTATTGTTGATGAACACTACTGCGTGCATTCATTGGTGTCAAAATGATTTAATTTCACTCCAAAATAAGTTCAACAACTTCAGTACCAATAATATATTAAAGTAACAGTTTCAGTAAATTGTGCAAATTTATTGTCACTATAATATGATAAATAAGCTCTATTAGAAATGTCAACAAGTAAAAGTGTAAGATATTCAATGACCGTAAAAAGTACAAAGAACTAATTCATTAATACTGTTATAGCCTTAATGTAACAATAATACGGTTCTAATCCCGATATGATAAATAAGCTCTATTACAAATGTCAACAAGTAAAAGTCTAAGATGTTCACTGACCGTAAAACGTATAAAGAACAAAGAACTAATTCATTAATACTGCTGTGACTTTATTGAGGCGTAATTAAAGTTGTTCTATTTTGTTGTAATGATAAAATAGCCTTAATGTAACAATAATACGGTTCTAATCCCGATAACGGTATAGAAGAAAGTGTAAAATTAACTTACATTTCAAATTACGTTTATGAAAATCAGAAATAAATTATTGATTATCTTATAGGCAATATATATACATATATATAAACAATGGTACAAACAATAAATAATAAACGTTTAAAACAATAAAATATCCTTTAGTTAAATCGATTAGTTCAATATGACAGTTTTCAAATGAATCATTATTATGAATTATTAAACTAGATGTTACTGATGATGTTTCGTACTGAAATTGATACTTGCATAAGAAAATCTATATACATACTTCTTCGTGGTTTATTGTATACTGTGTAGCCATGAATAGCTATGCAGATTCAAACATTTTTAAAATCTTGATAATATACGTTTTTTAAGCTAAAATAGTAAAAATAATAATAATGCACTAGATTTTTAAAACAACGCTCAAAGAAATTAAAACATTAAACTTTGACTAAAAGTAAACTAATAAGTTATAATAACACCTAACAAGGGCGGATCCAGAAATTTGGGCAAGCAGAGACGAGGGTATAGGCATATGTATTTCTATTATATAGAAAAGTAATATCTAAAATATCTACTCTTAAATTAAAAATTTGTTGATTTTTGTTTAAAAAAATAACTAGTGTATAGATATATTGAAATACTATCAAAATAGAGCTCAATAATCTATAATCATACTCAGTTCTGACAAAATATGTAGTAAATCAATAATGTATAGGGTACCTACTTGGAAAAATCGATACTTTAAATATCCAACGATTATATCCCCCAAGTGTATCACTAACAGTTAAGCTAACCCCAATTTATGTTCACTGGCTTTTTAATTATCAGTTAGTAGGAATCGTGATTTTGGTGCACACGTATAACCTAGTTAACTAACTGGGACTTAAAATATATCATTCTTTCTACTAGTGGTTTGCGATCAGAGATGGACCAGATCATTTCTGGGCAATTCTTAGACTTTTTATGGGTTATTTGGCCAGCAGTGACAATATCATACAAGAGCAATATTTATAACATTCGGAATATTATATCAATTTTCTATACTTTACCTTTACTCTGGCGCTTATAGATATATATTTTGATATTTTCTAACAATTAATCTGTATATATTTAAATATAATAGTTATTATCCATCGTACTGTTTGTTACTTCTTGTTACCGCTGATGTTAACATATTACCCGCGCATCATATTTAATATATTTGAATATGCCCTAAATTTTATCCATTCGCAAGTGCAAAAGATCTATTTTTCAAGATGTTTACATATAAATGTCATTGAAGCTAACGGAAATTGTAGTCTAAACTATCTTTATCAAACCAGTTTGTACACTTAAATTAAGTATAATGATATGTTATGCGTCATATTTATGCATATTTGGAAACGAAACATTTTCACACTACAATTTACATTTTAGGATACTCTTATACAAAGACATAAATTTGTAAACAGTGAACTCAAAAAACCAGAATTACTCGGTTGCGATGGGACAAAGAGAAGAACTAACCTCAGTTCCGATAGCAGTTGGTCGAATGTAGAGTGACTTCCCCTTCGATTTGGGAACCCAGTCTTGGTCGACTTTGATCAGTGATTTGATGCACTGGAGGAGTTCCTTGCGATCAAATTGCTTCAAGGATACAATGAGAAGTGTGGTGAATAGGAAGAGCGGTCAGTACAAATATGGATATAAAGCATATTTACTTTGTTTAAACAAAAGGATACCTTCAAGTTTAATGCACATATAGACATAAAAGTATGGTAGTGATGTTGAAAATCGATAAAACTAGGATAATTTGAAATATGAATTCAAACATTTTATTACTAAACAGAAAGAGGAAATATAATTTGGAGTTGCATAATCACTAACCCATCACATTAATAGGTAAGTAATAGCACTCATAATAAATCATTACTAACTATTGATAGCAAATTTAAAATTAAGACGTTGAAATTTTAAAATAAACTTGATTATTAAATTAAAATATTAATATAAATCCATATTAGTACGCTATATTTTGGCTCTAATTGAATTCTAGGTATAGCGTAACTATAGATTTTAATTTGGTAGAGCACGGGTGCAAAAACGCCACATTCTACACGTAAAATTGAAATACACAGGTCTACCACATACTAAATCAATAGTACATTGCAGTAATGCCATAGTTGGCTTTTATCGTTATATCTGCACTATATGAGTATTGCATGCAACCTGTACCAAAAACAACAGACTGGAACAAGTAAAAGAGTTTCCATTAAGCAAAATAACATGTTCTTAAGTGTGTGTAAAGTTTAATGTTACCCAACAGATATTATAAAATCATTTATTGAAAGTATATAAATATTTCAAAAGTAAGTGTAGAATACTTTATAACTGAACAGGATATTGGACCGCTAGGACATTTGATCACCAGCAGTAGTACATAAATATTCAAAAGTTAGATTAAATTTAGATTTTGTGGAATTATTCCGAGATATGTATTTTACATACAATATAGAAGTTAATATTAAACAAAACAACTAGGAGTACGAAATATCCATGCTATGGTTAGAGGCTATTGACATTATTATATTTAGAAATTTATCATTTTAAAATAAATTGAATTCGAAGATTTAATTTCAGCAAAGAAATACACAGAAGCATAAATTATAAAGATGGACTATAGATAAATTTTATTTCCTAAACATTTGATATATTTACCGACATATGTACATACATAACATCTTAATTTTTTTAATTCAATACTTATAATATAACCGCCATATAAAATTATTGATTGGTGTTATTATTGAAAGCTTCTATAGTAATCGCTCAGATAGTTTAACAATAATAGGGAAAATATTAGTTAAATACCTGCAATATTGTGTATGTATAAATTTTTGTACTTGTATGTTCTTATTCCTATTCCCATTCTATAAAAAATTAAGACAATTTTATTATTTAATAAAAACTAAATTGCCAAAAATACACACACATACCGAATATTAGGAATTTCATTAATTTCGGTCCATTTCAAGGCCTTATTTTTAACATTGAAGGCTTTTAAAGGCTAGTGGGAACCCTGCATAATAGAACAGAAATTAGCCAACATGGACATAAAAGCTTAGATTTACACGTTCAAGTTTTAGTTTAAGTTTTATTAAACGTATTATTGTAACATTTTCATGCTTATAGGGCATCAATCATAGGAAATAATAATCCGTTGCCCAGTGGAGACTGCTATTATCTAGAGTTGTACAATGACAGTAAGGGAAAAATAACAGTTTACAATTAGTAGAAAATGAGAAGGAAATGCACTAAGAATTAACGATAAAAACCATAAGTACATACTATACAAGTCATTACACTGAAAACAAATTTACTAATAAAATAGGTAAATGTTACTCATAGAGTATATTTTTAAGAATACACTATATTTGAGTAATTTTAAACGAAATTAGTGTATTTCTACTAAATTATTAGAATGTTTTTTTAAAGTGTACATTAGGAACATTCCAGGATTAGCTAAGAAACTATAGTAAAGAATGAAGAGTATGTAGGTGGGACAAAAACCAGACACACTTACCGGTAGCATGGCCTGTTCACAGGATCGATTCATCCGCTTCATATTCTCGTCAGGCCGAAAGAGGCGAACTTTACCATCATGACAGTGGTAGGCTTTCATCCCCTCGAACAACTTTTAATGCCCAGCAAGAGATAAGAACAAATAGTAATACGGTAACACTAAATAACGTAATTGTCTCCCTTTTACTTCTCTGTATAAAATTAATTCTGTAAAAAAGTAAAAATTGTGTTATTTAAATTATCTTATTATCTTATAAAAATGAGCTTTTAAACCTTTAACACTGTTTAACATTGTGGAGTATGTTTATCAAAAACAAAAAACACCTCAATGAAGTTTTTATATAAAATAATTTTAAAAGAATATTATATTGATCACAGACTAAATATGACTTTACTTAAAAAAATACATTACGTTTACGTGCTTTTTTTGATATAGTGCATTATTTTTAGCAGCGATAGCCACGTTATTTTCTGACACTTGACCCATAGAAATAGGAGTGAATAGAAGCGAAACAGTAAGCCAAAATGATGTGTAGCTTCGATGACAGAGTAAGACCAGACAGCCAATCATAAAGCTGAGCAAAATCACGTGACTTTACAAGGAAAGAACTACAATAAGCCAGTTTAAATTGGATAATAGCTACAAATGTTCTCCGTTTACATATTTCAAAATATATAAATCTTTAGCTTTCGAATACATAAAATGTTGGAAAATTGTTACTTCTTTGCTAAGAAATCTGTATCGAAATTATGATACATTCTTCCCACTTTTGCGTATAAATAGCTGTGGAATTTCTCTGTCTAACGGTGAGCGATGAATTTCGATAAGTCCCCATATCCGTGTCACTTCTATCTCGTATTTCTATGCTTTGATTTGATTAAATTAAGCAAAAAGTCTAAGTCAGGAAACTGGTATGCTGCATATGGCGGTTCAAAAAGACCAAATGTACAACAAAAATGTCATTAATAACTGATAGTAAGTTGTCAGTCAAAAGTAGCATGTAACATATTTGAT
Source organism: Invenusta paracnida (assembly GCA_036023295.1). Lineage (NCBI taxonomy): Eukaryota > Metazoa > Platyhelminthes > Proseriata > Coelogynoporidae > Invenusta > Invenusta paracnida. The sequence goes on from JAYRBW010087160.1 coordinate 11,052, forward strand.
TAATATTTATTAAAAAACTTTTATAATACCATTTATGAAATTTGAGAATTTTAAGGGTGGAATAGTGAAAACAAGATTTTGCAAAATCAACAGTAACAACTCTTGCCACTCTTGCATTATGCTTATGATTGACAATGTTAATACTTAATTGATAAAATTGGCATGAACCAAACATTGCTGTGTCATTATTATTTGATTACAAACAAATTAATATTATCTAAGTCGTTAATTAATTAAATAATGACAAAATGCGTTTTGTAACTTTAAATAAAATATTTAAAAATTAATATATCCATAGTTTGAGGATATACATGTTAGAAACGAAATGTTGCAAAATGTCTATTATGATATTATATATGAATATGGTACAAATTTGTGAAACTACTTACAAAGATAAATTAAACGGTGTTTACCAAAACTGAACTGTATTAAATGATAGAATAAATGTTTGCCACATTAAAACTGACTTAACTATTTAATTGTCGTTTTAATTTTATAATACCAGAAAAATACACAAAAGCGACACCTTATTTATAATCATGGAATAATAATTTAAAATACATGTACACGAATCAATATTATGCAGATTTATTAATTGGAGCGCCGCAAGCAAATGAAAAAATAACTACTAGAAAGCATATTTTTCACCAACATTCAACAAGGAGTCTAAAAGATGTAATTACACATATAGTCAAGGGAGTAATAAATGTACATAGCAACCAAATTTCTAGGAATCAATATATTAGAACTTGCATTTACAGTAATTCAGTATGTTGCAAACTAAATACAATTATAATTTTGCACAATATACCATTGGAGAAGGTAAGCAAAACTACATTACTTCAAATATAAAAATCCAAAAAACACTTTTTTTAAATAACAGTATGAGGGTTATCAAATAACGTTTAGATTTATATATGCAATATGAATAATAAAGATCCTCTATGGGTTTTATTGTTGGTTAAAATGATTCCTCGAAATAATTAAAAGTCAATTTCAAATGTCAAAATATAAGCGAGAGTTACCCTTTTTGACATTTCGAAATCTGACATACGATTGATCTATTCTAGTAAATGTTGTAAATGAAAAAATCGTTTTTTATATTAAATTGTTTTTCCTATGGCAACCGGTATCTATGAACTTGTCATTCGGTACTAAAAAGTTCGTGTAGAAGGATTATCTTAAATCTAATTTTCAAATGCATAAATGAATCATTTCAACCAATAAAAAGATGAAATAGTAATTTTAAAACTAAGTTATATACATGTATCACAAAACTTATTGAATGACCCTCATACAACCGCAATCTGCATTTAATTTTAATATGAACAATAATCTATAATAGTCAGCATATCTGATTTAGTATCTATATCTTGGTATACCAAATAATTAATCGATTGGATTAATTAAATAATTGTTCATTAATTAATAAAAGATGTAAACTGGTTAAGCTGGATAATGAGCGATAATAAATAATAATTTATCAATTAGTGAGGCAGGAAAAAAGAGAATAGAGAGGAGATTAAATAGAAAAGGGAAAAATAGTAAAGATGATGTAAAACTGCAGCAGGAAATAAAGTAGAATTCAGTATAAATGGAACCCAAGAATTTCATAGGTTCATTTATCACCAAAGTGGATATATTTGAGGATTACCTTCAGTACATGACTTTTTATACTAAACAGAGCTATAATAAGAGGTGATACGAGATCATCAGTGTAATATATATTAAGGTAGCATACAAAATTACGATTTGAAAAATGTAATGACGTAAGTAAGAGACTAATTTATTGAAATATTATATAATATATGATACAAAAATCGAATATTAATAAAAATATATATTAAACTCCGGTAGCGTTAGTAATCAAGATATCGAAAACGAAAACGAAATTTTACTGAAATTGTTTTGGAAAGAAACAAAAAATAGAGCCTTACGTTTCGAAGATACACTCTATATTTAACACAAGTTAATATAATTTAATTGTACGTGTTATAAATTTATTGATAAACAAACATTAGCCTAAATACAGTTTTTTATAAATATTAAAAATAATTTTCAAAAGTTGGATTATAACATGTTATAATATATTTTATTTGAACATTATATAATAACAGCTGATTAATGGTGTACGCTTACCGTATAATTAATCAACTCAACTGTTCCATAATATAAGGTGCTTTACTAATAACTTAAATAAATAATAATAAATTAAAAGTAAATAAAACGAAACAAGGTAAGATTATAAAATATATAGAACTTCTTCAAAATAAAGTGTGAAATAAAAAATGAAATAGTAATAGATCCGAACAATTTTATATTAAAATAAAGCATACTAGTTAGTAGAAAATATTTCAGTAAACAGGTGAGTTATCAAAAAATAAAAAAGGTAAAACAATTTGTTTACAGAAACTTATTATATTTATCGATATATCTCCATTCCTAAAAAACGTGTTGGTATTACAGCTACCGGTTAAGGATCATTAAAACATTCCTACCTCAGTTGCATAGTGGAAAACCTTAGCCGCGGGGTGTATCTTGTAGTCCTGGAGCGGATGGATTCGGGGTTTGCCCCAGCCACCCTTGGCTGTCCAGTCAACAGTGAGCATATGATCGGTAAACTCATGTCCAAAGGCCAATTTGTCATAGTCCGGTTTGGTCCGTGGCTTCTCAGTCTTCTCCACCTTTAGATCGGCATGCTAGTAACACAGAAAAGAACCAAATATCAAAAAGAATAAAATCGGATAATTAATGTAATGGAAAATCCCGACTGGATTATTACTCAAAAGCGGGTTACAAAAATGAATCATGCATTAGAGAAAGAACATTAAATATATATATAAATCATATTACACTTGCATTCTAGAATAACACATTTTATTTATCGACAGGCTGTTGGTCAATGAAATTGTTTAATGTTCAGTCATAATAAAGACGTGATCAACTAATCGATATTGACACCATGCATAGTAAGATACATAAATCAAATAAAAAACAGTTCATGATCCCATGGAATAAACCACAGTTTATCAATATTATGAAGTAAAAATTGCCAGAGATTCTGGTAATGAAAATTTAGAAAAATAGCAAATTTTTCTATCTACTTATTGTATCATATTTTTTATTAAAATAGCAAGACTGACACTAAAATGTGTGGTTAAAAACAATAATTAAAACAAAATATAAAATTCAATTGTTTGTTAAAAACTGTCTAAATTGGTGTAACTTCAGTTAGTAAGAGGGAAAACGTATTCAGTGGGTGAAAATAAATTAATATAAACACTTTTGGTAGAAGGAAATTCTAAAAATTAAAAATATTTAGTTGTATTAGAATTTTATAACTTAATCTGTAATATATCTTTAGTTTTGTTGATTACAATTTTAACTATATAATATAAAGTTTCAGAATAAATGTTAACTGTCAACCCAATTATTAATTTATAAATAAACTTCACTATGATAATAAATTACACATTTCTCTGACAAGTACAACATAAGTTATTTATAGAAAATAAGATTAAGGACTTTTAGAAAATCGTGTATACACATCACTTACTTTAAATGAGGTGATTCCTCTGCACAAAATGGAATGATGTAAGCCACTGTAAAAACGCAGCGAGAGCATCTGTAAGAAAATAATATTCTGTAACATGAATGTTAGAATGGAAAGTCTATAGCCAACTGTAAAAAATCTAGAGCCATTAAGTTAATAAATTATGTATATTTATATATTTATTATTATACAGGGTGAGTCAAAAGTCTTCATACAATAATCGATTACCTCTCTCCTTGTATTTGCTGTATAGCCTTCATGGTCACCCAACCTAAACCCCTTAGACTTTTATCTTTAGGGGAATTTGAAAGCTATTGTGTACCAAGTGAAAATCTCAACATTCATCGTCTTATGGGTCTCATCACTGATGCATATAACCAGATCTCCCCTACAGTTGTTGAGGAATGTTATTCATCAATCAGAATGGGAAGCGCAAATGGCAATAGGCCATAATGTGCAAGAACATATCGAACATATTATGTGATTTCGAACTTAATTGTCATTATAAATTATTGATAATTTTGAATGCTTTATTATTGCTTTGTATTAATTTGTTTTGTTTGGAGACATAATTGTATAAATATTTTTTATGGATGCTATTGACTAATCCTGTATATTAATTATATAAATAAATAAATAATTATAATAAATAATAACAGTATTAATTAAATATGTATTTAAAATTCATATAATTAAAAAAACTGATGGCAAATGAAAGACAACAAATAATTTGCAACCTATAGTTTAATACATATCCATGAATATTTCTAATACAAATAATTGTTTATTATATAGATACATTGCAAGAATTTTTTATTGAGTCTATGACTATGTACATAGGACATATAGCCAATTTAGAAAAAATAATCATATAAATGTTAAAATAAAGGTAACATAATATTAATCATCTAACATATATTGTGCACATATTATTAGGTAATTGAATGTAAATACCCTTACTACTTCCCTAACTACTGTCTTCAACTGCCTTGCAAGACCAGATCTTTGATGTTCTCCTCCACTGCTGATTGTAGACAATATACAATAGGTTGAACCTTATGGAAGAGAGGTTTGGCTGTGACCTCCAAAAAAACTGGCATAATGTTTATTGATTTCAAGAGTTTGATGCAGTTATGAACAAAATCTCAGGTAGACCCTCCACAGACCTCACCAACAAGACCTCTACTGCCGATTGTAGACAATATACAATAGGTTGAACCTTATGGAAGAGAGGTTTGGCTCTGACCTCCAAAAAAACTGGCATGATGTTTATTGATTTCAAGAGTTTGATGCAGTCATGAACAAAACCTCAGGTAGACCCTCCACAGACATCACCAACAAGACCTTGATATACAGTGCTTGAAGTTCATTTAGAACGAGCACATTAGAATTAACGTGTGTGTTGATAAAGGTGATCATGCCCTTGATTCATATATGTTGATTCATGGAATCACACTTTTTGAGCACTTGTCTCGAAACAAAAGCAGAAGTTTGGCTACATTGGTCACAAAGTTATTCTTCAGTGGACCCCTGGTCATGCTGACATCCTCAGGGACCCTAACAGATCAATTTCAAATTTTTAGGAAATATATTTAGCTCCCCCATCATTCACCACAATTTGCTGAAATGTTTTCAGTTTTAAAGCTTAGATTGCATTTAAAGACATTTAATTAACATAATTTGTGTGTTCTTTGTTCTGTTAAATCAAGTGTTTTTATGCCATGCCATTTAAAATTGTATAGGTCTAGAGTCTAATCGGAAAATACTTTTAAGAATAAAAAGAAATGGTTTTCGATAAATATAATACATATTTTGTTTATATATATATATCAAGAACATATGATTAGAGGTACCTTATTTAATTATGAATTTCTTTGAATAATAATAGTTTCAATATAATATAATATTGAATTTAAATAATAACACAGGGTGGTAGGGGGTTTGGGGGGCATAGCCCCCTGAAATTTGTTTGTATTTAAAACCCTCAGACTTGCATTACAATCATGTACTATAAATCATGTATGTTATACAAATAATTATACTTCTGATTATAAGAGGGTAGTGAGGGGAGGAGGTATACATTTTATTGTGAATTGCAGGAGGTAACCAAATCGCCTCCAAATTTCCTGAAATCCAGACTTTTAGGATCCCTGATTATAGGCTTTGAAAGTTAATATTCTTTACCAGATAGGAATGGATATAAAGGTATTAATCAGTATTTGTGAATGGTTCAACTTAAGTAGATCCCAAACATAATGTTTGGGTGAGGAATGTAGAATTTCCATTTATAGACATTATTAGCTGGGAAAGGTTAATAACAATCAAGTGTTAGTTACATTATTTTTCATGCCACATGATAAATGTTAATCATATGTGTTATTAATTTTGCTTTACTATTAATATGACACATAACCACTATTAATAAGTTACATATCAATACTAATCAGTTTTGCATATGTTTTTATTTACAGTGTACCTTGGTGGTAGGATTATTTTTTAGTAATTCTTTACATCTGCTTAAAGGAATGTGTCACAAGGTCAATAATATTATTTTTATTGTTGTATACATTTTTGGAATTTGTACATTCTGAAATAATTCTGTAAATATATATATATATATTGCTAATTGATCCCCTAGCTTCAACTGGGAGATTTAAAATAAAAGTAGTACTAATTGAGTAAATTACAATCAAAGGCAGGCCTCCCCTTTAAAACAAAATACATTTTATGATTTAAAATAACACAATTTATGACAATCAATATCTATAAATCATAGATACTATAATAGTCTTCCTTTGTTAATATCATATTGATACAACATAGTATATTGTGATATTATTTCAATGACAAAGTTGCCTTTTTAAATCTTAGAACTTCTTGAAATGTTGGTCAGAAATCAGATTTGTGCAAATTTCCATAATAAAGTTACAGAAATTAGATTTTTTTCTATGTTTATTTGGAAATTATACTTTTTATACATTCATAAAAGGTGCTGACTGGGTATTTTAAAAATGTGCTAACCAGGTAATACCTTATTATTATGTACACTATTTTTTGTTTCATTATAATAATATATTTAATTATTGGAATTATGAATATATTTTAGCATTATAATTAATTAAAAAATATGAAATGTTTATTTTTAATTGAAAATTAGACAAATTATGTATAGAGGTTAATCATGGTCCACATGCTATTTACCCTTGTGGCCATTGGTATATCTGACAAAGTGAAAAAACGAGTTTTTTTATAGTGCATTTTAGAGACTTTGCAAAGTGTTATATTGAAATGCCTGACACATATTGGAAGTGTTTGATTTAATCTGACAAGTCAAATTTTGATATAAATGGAAATCGTGGCTCCATGCATCATACAGAACGCTACAAATTTGTTTGCCTTCTACCAACAATGAAACATCCTATATCCATGATGATTTGGGCATGTATGTCTCACAATGGTGTTGGAAGAACGCATATTCTTGATAAGAATGAAAGGATGAACAGTGGATATTATCTGCAAGTCCTCAACTGTGAAGTACAGTGGGCCCATCAGGATCTGTATCCATAAGAAAATTCCATATTCCATGATTATAATGCACCCTGCCATCAAGCTGAGATAGTCACCCAGTGGTATTGTGACAATGATGTTCAGCACATTGAAGACTGGCCTGGACAGAGTCCCAATATAAATCCTATAGAAAACCTCTGGTCAACCATAGGCCCAGTGATCAAGGGCAGTGCCCCTACTTCCATGGATTTCTCTGGATGATATTCAGTGGCTATGATCAGTGTTCCCAGACAATTTTGGGCAGTAATACAGGCTCATGGATTCCCTACAAAATATTAAATTATCATGTATGTAAGTATTCATATGTTCATTTAAATACCTCAAATATACTGATTGGATATCACTTTCAATTTATATTAAAATGATAAGAGCTAAACATGCCCTATTTTTGCACTTTTTCAATATACCGATGACACCTTATGTCTGGTTTTTTCTTCTGGATAGGAATATGAGTGTTTATCAATTATATTACTTATAATATGTCATATATCCATATTAGTAACAGGTTAGTGCAGATATTTGTTAAATAAAAAAACAAGTTTTTTTACTCTGTCTAGATACCCATGGCCATGGCTGTATGTATATCTAAAAATTTAAAGGCTCTTTAATGGTTTTTAAAGACACACTCAGGAAGATGTCATAATTTACTTGATAGTAAAATTTTTTACAATCTCTAGTAAAATATATTTTAAAATATACTTTATAGGTATATATACTCTAAAGGTAGGAAATGTGGAGCATTTTTTTTAAAGTGGGGGGGGGGGCAAGATTTAAAGGGGTGTCAAAAGACAATAATTGACAAAGGGGGTGCTAAGCTTTATTTTTACAAACATCATTGTAAGATCTATTAGTTAAATGATATTTGCACACTGAATTCTATAGAAAAGAGAAAATGCTTTCAATCCACTATGTAAAGTACATAAAAAGTGAGTACTTGTTCATGTATTACCTTTACAACATATACATAAAATTTACTAGTATTATTCTATCTACATTATATTATAATATTATTATATAATAATCAAAAAGTGTAGGTACCTATATATTCAGTCATTGTAGTATTCACTACAATAATATATTATATACTTTACTAAACAGTATATGTATACATAAAAAGAAATTTAAAATACTGAAAAAATGTGTTACATGTCTTGAGAAAACAATTTTATAAAATAATTAAAGGAATTGATTTGACTGTATTTGTTTGTGAATGTTGATATTTAGCCTTTCTCTGTTGAGCCCCATTTGGCCTTTTTCTTTTATCTGGCAAATTCTACAAAAAAATAATATGATGATTCTTATAAGTTGAATATAAAGTAAAAAAAAATTACCCATAAATCATAATTTATTAACATGTTTATCATATTAAGAGTAATTAAACAGTTTTAACTATTATTGATTTCTTTTACATTGTGCTCTAAATCTTTGTCAGTATAAAAATGTTTTAATTTGATAAATTTGACATAATATATAGTGAAATATTAACATTCATTTAATATTATCATATCTAAGCTGTCTGTAAAATATAATGTATTGCCTCTATATCAAAATCTGTTTTTAACAGATAAACAATCTAATTGCTTTGAATTTTTAAAACATTATTTTACAAAAGCTTTGAGGTAATGTTTTATTACTCTATGATGTTTATTATAATAGCCTATGATGAACACCATACTAGCATACTTTCATTGTTAATATAAAATCCACAGAAAAATGATTAAATCAATGAAATATGCCAAGAATTAATATATTAATGTTAAAGCCTACAAAAATATAATGAGCCTGATATCTTCTGAATTAGATGTTTTAGCAATATGTTAATATTTAAATATATCTGGCTAAAGTGCTACTGCATCATCTAATATATATTTAGAGTATAAAAGAGCTTTATCCAATAGTTAACTCATGTTGAATAAAATTAAAGATCCACTTGTAGGTATGCTGTATATTATAATTTAAACATCAAGTTGCACAAAATTCTCACAATCATAATTAAAGTCAAACAAATGTCAAAATATGATGTAATTATGAGATATAAATATACCTCTTATATATAGAAACCAAATTATACAGCAAAATAAAAATATACTAGAGAGAGATGATATTGATTGATTATACAGCTAGCTTGCTAATAGTCTAGTAGTAGTGATAGAGAATGAAATTATATAGATATAAATCTAGCCATTATATCAATCTGTTTATTTAGTAGGGTATGCTTTTAAAAGCATATTTATAAACATGTACACACTATTATATTGACAAAAATTTATAATGCAATGTATGTGAAATTAATAAGAGTTAACACTCAATGTTTAATTACTCTATGATTATGATGCTATATTGTCTATTTTATTACACTGAAAATATTACAAAGTACATTGTCTTGAGTAGTGTAGAAAAGTAGGCAATTGTGGAGTACTTGACCATAAATTATTTTTTTTTAAGAAAATAAACAAGATGTCAAAAAAACAAAAAATAAATGTAATTAAAGTTATATATCATATAGGATAGTAATATGCTTGATAATCATGGTGTGGTTGCAGTTGCAAGTGGCCGCCAGCTTTTAATAGTGTATAGGGGTCCCTTGTTAATTACATTTATTTTATTTTTATTTATTTTTACATTTTGTTTATTTTGATAAAAAAATTAATTTACGCCAAGTACTCCACAATCCCCAAAAAGTGTACCATGGAAAACTTTTAAATAGAAAAATTATACCACCTCATAAAAGGGGTGTCAACTTCTAAAGATGGTTTTGTAAAAAAGTGGGCTTAGCCCCTCTAGCCCCACACTGCCTGCAGATATGATTAAAAATAATGTTTATGATATAAAAGTAGACTAATAATGATATTTTGTTTATTATAATATTGAAATAAGGTTACTGGAGATTTAATATAGTTTATTACAATAAACTATATTAAATCTTTAAGTCATCTATATAAATTAATTGTTATATAGATCATTGTTATTTTTGTTTTGATGCAAATTTCCTAAAAAAAGTCAATATTTAATCTGTAGCCTATATCTTAAAGTATTCAATTTAATAATCAACTGTTTATTATTATTTCTTAAACAGAATTTAACTTTACAGGCTGATTCTTGCCTTAAAAATGTTTATTGGACTGTATATTTTGACTTTTAGTCTGGCTAGTTCCATAATTACTGGGTCTGTTTATAACTACTTGCTTTGTATTTCTGTCTGATTCTAAATATTGATATTAGCTTGAATCATGGTTTATAGTAGATGAATGAAATCATTTTCTCTGACTATGATATTTATGTAGTTATTACTATTCTTATGAAAAAGTATATAAAAATATAATGTAAAAGTTGTACATAATAACAAGTAACAATATAAAGTAAATAGCCTAGCACACGTGGAATTCTTTTCATTGCTCTATTTTTTCTTTTAAATATACCATATTAATATATATTGACTATGAAGTAAATAACCAATCAGAGAATTACATGCAATATTTGAATGAATCAATTAAAATTTATAGTCATTAATCTTATATGTTATAGTAAGTAATGTTTTATAACCATTTGGCATTAGAATTTGTTAGCATTTCTGGGCTTATGTTAATTATTATTTTTATGTTTTAATTTTGCTTTAAAAAAAGATTTGTTTAATATGCCAAGAAAAAATAAAGAAATTCTAATTAAGAAATGATTGGATATTTTACATTTTTTAAAAAGCATATACTATATGGGAGATCGGTCTGAGTTAGAAAGAAATATTCATAAGTCTACAATAAATGATATTAAACAAAGATAGGATAATAATCCTGCAGGAAATGCATCCCCTAACAAGAAATCTGGAAGACTTTGGATAACAGTTCAGTGTTTAGGTAATCATTTTGTAACATCTTCTAGAATTCCATAATCTTTGGGTGATATTTGTAATATATTAAGTGATAGTACAATTAAACATTGTTTTTTTTAATTCTGGATTAAGGTCACATTAACCTTCAAAGAAACCAT
>JAYRBW010087171.1:0-22155 GCA_036023295.1 Invenusta paracnida
GCCAGACTTTGAAATCACTGGCGGTAAATTTCAAAGAGCGCCTTAATCTTTGAAATTTCAGGGGCGCATAATGCAGAGATTTGAAATTTATGCAATTTATAAAAAAAAAATATTTCACAAAAAACAGTTACATTTATTATCAACATTTTAAATGATAGTGGAATACTCTACTATAATAAACATATTATACCATTCTATCAACTATATTATCACCATGCAAAGGTCTAGAAGCTTTATATGTAACATATATGTATGTACTGCAAGTGCTATCGTATGCATGAGATGATCACCAAAATTTATGTAGTCAGTTTTCGTTTAATCAAATTATGTACTACTTAGAAGTGTAATTCGTTTAGCACCAAATGTGTCGACAACTTTGTTAATGTTAATTGAATGTTTTTGGTGAATATGCATGAGGGCAAGTCCACTTAATCGGTTATCCGTCATTGTCGATCGCAGGTAAGTTTTCAAACGCTTAAAGCAACTGAACGATCTCTCAGCCGTGGCAGACCCAACTAGCATTGTCAACAAGATACGGAGCATGGCATGTGTATTTGGAAAAAGTACACTATCATCAATTGCGGATACCAAATTGTCAACGTTGATTGCACTGTATTCAACAGCAAACTTCCACCCATCAAGCTCGGAGTCCACAGTTGCTGGACTAGGCATCAGATCACTGTACTCACACTTGATGCTCTGCCAAATATTACTGGTGAGTGCGTGCAGCTTTGAAAGGATGAGATACTGTGCCTTCATACATGGTAGTGGTTTGTAGAGGTGATCAGACAGTTCCTGGATCACGTAATCAATGAATGGTATAAAAGAATTGAGTCGCCAATGGTCTTTATCAGAAATTGATCGTGTATTGCTTTGGTGCATTTGTCGGCCAACTATACGAGGCCTTTTGATTGTAATATAATTGTGATCTGCAATTTGTACAGCCGTGTCCCAAATAGCGTCGAAGGCGTTGTCTCGAATTTTTTTGTAATAATTCACCAATGTCTCGGCCTTTTCTCCCGCTTTCACAAGATCACAATTCACACTTTGAAGTTCGTAGACCAATGGTAGAAGATGTTGCAGCAATGAACTCGCGATTTGGCCATTTATGACAGTGGTGAAGTTGCTCATATTGTTGAGATGGGAAACTGTATCAGAACTAGATTGGGTATGTGTGGTAGCCGCAATTTCACCTAAACTGTTCAGAATGATACCATATTGAGCCATGAAGAGAGCAATGATCTGTGAATGGTAATGCCAACGCGTTGCGCAGAATCGACGAATGGAGGTTGACTCTGTATTGTATTTTTCATATATTGCAAAGCGTTGAGGTCAGGCCGTGATGAAACGAAGTATTTCTTCAAGTGTATTGTATAAATTACGAATACTGATTACTTTGCAGCTATATGCATTATCGCCAAGTTCAAATTGTGTGACTTGCAATGGACATATGCAGCTAATGTATATCTACCTTAAAGACGTGTATGTACCCCAGATTTCCGGCCGGACATGTTCCCGGCACCATCATATCCTTGTGCAATTAGATTTGTTTGACAAAATTTTATCCAAAGTATTTTGTCAATTGGTCACTTATGATGTTTGCAAGACTCTCCCCTGTTGTGTCTTTAGTGGAGACAAAATCAACAATTTCCTCGTGTACGCATGCTTTATCGTCGTGTTTCTTCAAGAATCGGAGACACACAGATACTTGCTCCGTTCGACTCAAATCTGCAGATTCGTCGGCAGTGACGGCAAAAAATCCCGCCTCTTTGACATCTGATGGTATCTGCTGTCTTATCTGATCAGCAATAATGGAGATAAGTTTGTTTTGTGTGACAGGACTGGTGTATAGGTTGCATTTGCAGGAGCAGTTTGAATGAAATCTGAAAGATTTTTGTCCCCAGAGCACCTATACTTTAGCAATTTCTAAAAATTACTGTCCTCTTCATTGTGACGCAGAGCAATGTTACAGTGGCCACATACCAAGACAGTTTCAATTATGGCATGCAGAGCTTTTGTATTACGTTCTAGAAGATCTTGGTGTTGTTTATTTAATTGGTTATAAACGGTGTGCTGTTTCCTGCTGTAGACTTTAAGAAATTCGGTGGCTCGTGCTATTGCCGTTTTATACACTGAAGTCATTAAATGATTGTCGATATCTCTCTTCATATTACTGAAATTAATACCAGGAGTGTCACAGAGACGTAATACCGGTTGCGAAGAGAACACACGAGGCGTAATACACTCCATTTTTGGCATGGCTGTATCGAATTGTTGAATTTTTCTGCACCCGACATCTTCCGTTTTAATGGCATATCTAAAAAACAAGTAAGACCTTGATAAAATAATACAATTTTCTTTAGAAATATATAATTTTGAAATTGATATTATTACAATCTATTTTTGAGTTTTTTCTAAGTTATTTTTCTTCAAAATGATACGACGCCACATACTAAACGGTACATTCTAGAGTAAAATGGACTGCATCATTCGATAGAAAATTAAAAATTAGGTATATGTGAAAAAAAAGTGTAGGGGGTCCTTACGAGAAGGTAAAATGCAAAAAGTTATGAAAAAACAGAATTAAATTTAAAAAAAAGTCATTTATTATGGCGTGGCAACAAGGAATTGCATTATTTCTTATAACTTTTTGAATAAACTATAACATCTCTTGTTTTACAGCTTAAACAATCCGCTACATTTATATGTTCATAATTTTGATATATATAAATATGGTAATACTCACGGTTTTTTCACTAAAATATAATAAAAATAAAGTTTACATATTTTACCTGACATGAGTTGCCGAAATCAAAACTGAGAGTAAAGAAGTATAAATAAAGAAATACATTTAAACACATTTTTATAGTGCTTTAATCTTAATGAAATTTGGCATGAAAAAATTGCTCAGAACAGCTTTAAAATACTGTTTTGTAATATCTGATGTAAGGGCGCAATGAAAATCCTGCTGGCGCACTTGCCATCAGTGCGCCACGCTGGCTACGCTACTGATAGCTATAAAATGTTATAAGAATCAATCAATATTGAAATGAGTAATAGCGGTATCGATAGAAATAAAGACAACATGAATAAATTGTAAGAATTTAGTAGAAAGTGTAAAGATTACGTAGAAATTAAAAGATGAAAGTTAAAGCTCGTTACTTTTGAGTTTGCCATTGATCGCTGATTTTCTCAGTTGCATGAATATGGCTTCTTTTAAGCGGAGATTGAATGGGTCGTTGCATTTAGCCAGAATGGAGACGTTGAAGTTTGATTGACAGGTTTGTTTATGTTTGAAGTGTAGGTATGTGTATTGTGTTTGTGTATTATTAACAAAATACATTAATACAAAGACTGCATCAGCACTCAAGTCTCAAAACTCATTTAAACTTGAAGGAATTCTGCTGCAGATTGCAACGCACGAAGAAAAATAAAGTTGAACAAATTTTAAAATGAATGATATTTGTTTTTGTTTTCAATTAGATAAATCGTGACCGACAATATTTAATTTGTTGAACAATAAAAGCGAAGCTATATTAGAAATATATGAAAAAGCTGTTGCCCGTTGGAGTTATGTAGTGTATATACTGCATAAAGTCAAATATATTGTCTGTATAGAGTAAACTTGATTTTAAAGTGACTTAATTGATATGCGAATAGACGAGCTCTACGATTGAGGTTTGTTTGTTACAATGGATCAAGAAAAAATGATATAGTATTCGGAGGTAGTTTTTACAATGTACAGTAACTTATTTTACTTATGTTATAATTTTTGTTTATAAATATAGTCAAAATATAAAAGCAAAACTATGTTTTGTCGAGTAAAATAATTATATTTGTCGACATGCAGATATCCTTAAATAGAAACAATATATATAATTTAAACTTCACTCTTAATTTGTTAAATATTAATTCAACTAATAGTGGTTACTTCAATTGTAATATTTTTTCACTATTTTTTCCAAAATTATATATTTACTATCTTTTATATTATATCTCGTATATTAGTTCATGCATTTTCTGTATATTGATTTTTATTGTATTAATTCTCTTTCCCTGACAAGAACCCACGTAATGCGTCTGCCCTGTTTTTAAATAATATTTATTCTATTCATTATAATTAAAATTTATCATGAGAAGTTATACATTTAATGCTGTTTAATTTATTTCAGATTTGCGTAAGGTCTAATAAAAAAAAATCAATAAATAATAACTCTATTATGGACTGATAAAATTATAATTACCTATTATAATAGGTAAAATAATTGAATACGTTCGATATTATATTATTTATTTTCTTCCTTTTGTTATAAATATATTGCATGCAATCGGCTACGATTCTTTATTATAAATGTATATTATTGTCAAAATTTAATTTGTATGCCATAGAGTACACATAGAGAAACGACTCTAAAAGCGTTGCTATGGACTCTGACTTAAAAATAAATAAAGTCTATATTTTGAGAGTTACACGTTAACCACAATTACGATGAAAACATATATATAACAAATATAATGTTATAATTATTAAATAATAAAATACTGAATATATTACCCTTATTTGTGAAATAAATGACTTTTATTGTGATTTTGTTAATATTGATGGCCGCCATTTATGTCTACCTTGGCAAATGTTTTAGCATTGAAAATGCCGTAGGCATATATATGACTGCTGTAATCCCTAAAATCTGAATGGTTAGTTTTTCTAAGTACAAGACTATAGAGTCTACAGGCAATTTATAATTTTTATAGCAAAATTAACATTAGATATTTTTAGTATATATTGTATATATTCTTAATAGGTAATTGTTCATCATTTTTATTTGTATAATAATTTGCAAACCAGTCCATTATACACATTTTTTATTATTATAAAGTACCAATATATTTCATTGGATGTATATATGTATATTCACATCATCTGTTTCAGTTTTCTATGCTTATATTATTAATAAATAGATTGTTTCAGTTTTATCTATTTAGCTACCGCATAAAACAAATATTTATTTACATTATACTACTCATAAGCAGGGGTAGACGAGCAGTAGTACATACATGTTTTATTTTGTTTGCGTTTAAATTAGAAATAAATATAAAAAATGAAATCTACAATTAATTAGGAGATGTTTAGTATTTATTTTTTTAATGTATACATTCAAACACAGGAGTCGTTTCTCTATGTGTACTCTATGTTGTATGCTACATTTTAAGTTACTCCCGTGAGAAAACAATTCCAGATGATGTTTATTCTTATCTCAAAGCTGTCATTATTATCGAGCGCTCCTTTAGTCAAAAATTACTGCTCGGTTTCACATTATTTAGTAAATTAAAATATTATAATAGTGAGTTATTCATAAATTACCTTTCTTAAAAATGCGCAGAAATAATTACATTGAAAACGTTTATGCCTATATTGTCTATAAATCAAGCTTCACTGAGAATAATTCTGTAAAATGACAAAAAAATTGTCTTTAACTTTTTTAAATGCAATTAATTAATTTTAATAATGGAAGTGGGTATAGCAAAAGTGAATATAATAAATATAAAAATATGTAACTGTGAATAGGAAAGAAGCGTTTAAATTTATGTTCTCCTGGTAATATTTAAGAACAATTGAAAATCATGCAAAATATTTTCTAGAATCAATATTATTTCATGAAAGCATACTAAATATTTTAATATTTTAAACTGAAATATTATACTCAAAAGTTGAATAGAAAAATCAGTGTTTCATTTTCTAATAAATAAATATGTAAAAATGAAGCTGTCAATTAACTGAAACGGGAGTATAATTATAATACCCATAATTTATAAAATGACTTCAGATTTTAAATGCAGGTTTTTTAATTTAATGTATAGAAAAATGTACCACTGCTACATTTTTTATAAATTTAATGAAAACGTAGATATTAAGAAAATAGATGTCTTCAAATAGGAACACATTTTTTGGAGTTGTCCTAATGTTGCTCTGTGTGTCAACTCACATGTGTATGATCACGAATGTTTCCTTCTATGGTTACGCTCATAAAAATTAATCAATATATACAACTAGTTTATAAAGTAAAACAAATATCTATGGATACATTGTACGTTTCATGGTAAAATAACGGTGTGATTATATGGTTTCTCGTGTTTTATTATTTTATTTAAGCTTGTGAGAGTGGTTTTAAAGTTTCTAGGAAGTTGTTGGGGGACTTACCTATAGCTTAGGATAATTATTTCAGAAAGAACGTGATGTAATTTTCTTGTGAAATTTAAGGTCGTCCGAGGGATTATTGAATCGAAAGCAGAATATAACATCAATTTGTCTGGCTATTGAAACACATGGTATTAAAGTTTCTGGTTAGATAGTAGTGCGTAAAATTATAAATTAAAGTTTAAACACATTAGAAGTGTTTTGAATGTGTTCCTAATTTTGTCTTTAAGTTTTGTTTCAATACTCGTGAATAATCATTTTATAAAGTAAATATACCTATTTGGGATAGAGTCGGAGATATATGGAATCCTTATTTTAGATTTGGTTAATGTTATCACCAGTAAGTATTTTCTGGTTATTATTTGTCATGGTACGCAGTGGCTGTGTTATCCGGTTTTCAATTATCAAGTAATCACTTTGTCCTTGTTCAAATACAATGTCAAATACTTTGTCCCTTAATACATGCTCATTCGAAAAAAAATCTATTATTTTTTGTTTATTTTGTAAAAATACGTTTATCATTAAGAATAATATACAATCGTGGAATATCCTTTTTTTTACTAAAAAATGTATCAACTGTAAATATGTATATTAATGTAAAAAATTAATGATTAAAACAACTTTACAATATTAACAAAAACTATTTTCAAGTTATATATTTACTTTATAAAATATAAAGAGGACGATTTTGTTTAACAAAGCTTATATACAGTTTATGGAACTATTGAAAAATACAAAATGTTGAATACAAATGGTTTTAATTGAATGTTTGGGAAAATACAATTCTAAGTTTTAGAAAAATAGTTATTGTTGTAAACTTGCAAGCATCTTTTACAACTGCAATAACTAGGCATTTATAAAAAAATGTTTTGTACTTATGTTTATATTTCAACTTTTCATCAATAGTTTTTCAAAATTATACATGTACTTACATATCTATATGTAAATAATATATTAAAATATATATATAATTTATGGAATTATATAATAAAATATGTACATTTTAAAAATGTACTTTTGTTATTTCTTAAAATGTATTGAACTATTTTTAAGCTATCTAATTATAGATATAATTAAACCTTTTCGTATAAATTGGTTTATATTTCAGGGGCGGATCCAGCTTTTCTACTACGCGGGGGTTAGATTAGAAAGAATTCAACATCAAAGGGGCGTTATGACTACGCGTGTACCGCAAAATGTTAGCTTTTAATGTCTAAAACGCATTTAAATTTTTTTTTTCATTCGATTTTTAAAACCCTTTAAAACATTTTTTTTTAATCTCCCAGGGGGGGATCCGCCAATGTATTTGATTAACATTTTAATAGTAACGGTGTTTTTATTGTTAAAAATTGAAATAACTGCAAAAGCTTATTAATCAACTGTTCAACTCTATAAATTACAAGCTTAATAACTTTATATAAAATATAATCAGCATATATTCATTAGCTTTTAAACACCACAAAATAAACAAAACTTTTGAATAATTTGTTCAATGTTAGTTGAATTGTTTGATTTTGGTTATTTATAGAGCGTTGATTGTAAAATTGAACTTTTTAGCTGTTTAGCTGGCTAACAGTGAATTGTTTTAGCTACTAAAATCATAAAATAACAAACTTTTCAAACTAAAATTACAAGGACTATTTCAACAGTGGAATTTCAACTCAAATTTCATCATATAATTCTGATAAGGATAAGAAATATAAATCCTTGTATGTCAAATTTATGACATAAAAGATATATTGATTTCTCAAATATGGTATTTAAATTTTGTACATATTACTGCTTATTGTGACTAAAATATTGAAAATGTTCTTTCTTTTTATTATATATATTCCACGACTTTAGATATCACGTTATAGTTATTTGCTTTTGCAAAAATCTTGTTTAATGTTAGAAGAAGGAAAGAAACAAATATTATCATTTTTTGTTAAAATGAAACGAGTACAATAAATTTTGTTGATTAGTTTTTTTTTAAGAAAATATAATCGTTGTATAATATATATAGAGATAACTTAAAAAATATAAAACTAAAAGAAATGTTGTTGCTAAAATTGAGTTATTCTTTTTGATATAATTGATTTAGTTTAGCTTTTCATATTATTCAAGCATACACGTACACGATTCTTTCCGCTGTTTAATTACTTTAAATCCATAACATTCTCTTTATCAAGAAATCAATTTTAGCAGCAAAATTTATTTTATTTTATCTTTTTTAAGTTATTTCTATATATAAATAAATTAGGATTGCATTTTCTTAAAAAAGTTTAAAGAGCAACATTTATTGTATTCATTTCAATTTCACAAAACTGATTGTACTTTTTTTATTCTTTCTTTCTTCTAACCTTCAATATATATAGAGAGAAAGTCATGGATTTTAAGATAATTAAACAGCAAAAGTGATCGTGTATGGAGTGCTTAGATAAATTGAAAAGCTAAACTAAATCAATTATATCAAACATAGAATAATATTAAAATAAAAGTGTTTATATACTGTGGTAATATTGTATAGGTTTTTCAAATCAAACAGAGACGAGCGACAAAACAAATGCGTCGACGCCAGATCAAATAGAGACGGCTGAGATTTGAATTTTAAAATCGCGAATTTCGTCAGACCAAATGCTGACAAGGCCATATCAAATGCGTCCAAGCAAAATTAAATGTTCACACAATTCTTATATAAAGCGTTTTTAGAGATTATAATGTTAACTGAGAGTTGATATTTATGTATTGGCTTTTGTTTATGATGTATATAAATACATACAAAATTAAAACTAATATCCATAACGCGAACTATATACCATTCTACAATATGCGTAAAATAGATAATAGAGCTAAAAGTAACTAAATTTAATGCATTATAGCGAAATATTTTCAGGCAATTACTCGCATAAATACACCGACAACTTCTATATATAGATATATATTATTAATACTATTTTATTATTCTGTATAATAATTTTAATAGGTACATATAATATTTTTAAAATAATATAGTAGGTATATAAAATGGTTAACTTTGCTTAAGCGTAATTTATTTTGCATATATATATTAAATATTGCAAAGATACCTTCATATTTTTTAGGTGTAGGTATACTATATTACATAAAACTGAAATTCATTTCAATGCAACAATAATAAGAATACTAATGCTGCAAGAATAATAATAAGCTTATACAGTATGTTCCAAAAGTTCCTACGACAATGAGAAAAATAGGTTTCTATGAAATTAATTTATTAACAATAATCAGAAGTATACTCATAAATATAAAACTATACAATCAGAGTGTACAAACAATAATGTTTAAACGGTATGTAGTAGGATACACCAATTAATTGTCGTAGAGATCGACCTGCAGCCCACCCCTGTCAACACACAAGTGCTACGTTTGAAGGTACGCTTGTTGGATTCGAGAATATTTGTAGGAATCCTGAAATATTCCCCTGTAATGATTTCTTTCCGATTTCTGAGTAGTGTTATAATTAGTTATTATTAATATGTAGTGATATTCTGACAATTTCAATTGCAAATTTTGTTAGATCCCCTATTCTCCCTGCCAATTCACAAGAAAATGACTACGATTTTCCTCTGACAATTTGATAATTACTTCCTCGTCGTCAAAGCGAATGAAGACACTCACATTTATGATAGATTACCAGTCTAAAAACCACTTACAAGCAGTGTTGACCGTTTGAGAGAATTCTTCGGGGGCAAATTAAGCGTTCTACTTTGGCGAGGCTTTCTTTCAATGTCGGCAGTTTATTAATGAGAGCATAACTCAGTACTTCAGTCGGTTATATCGTTTATCAGTCGAGTGTAACTTTGAGGCATTCACAGCATTTACTTAATAATAGGAGTTCATGACGACGGACTAAGAGAGCGTCTGCTAACGGAGGATGACACCCAACTTGCATTTGACCTAAAAATTTGACCTTGATTAGAAAGGCCGAAGACAACGAGCGCGCGAGAACGGAAAGGCAAAGTATCAACACCACAGGCCTCGAAGGGAAGGACCACTATGTTAGCAACTTACGAATACAAACGCATCCCAACAGCTAAAGAGCTCAGCGAGCATGGGATCGATGGAGACACGTTTACGCTATATAGATTTGGTTCGAATTAACATTTCGCATCAAGCTCAATGTGCAAAGCGCGGAATTAAAAATGCAAAGAATGTGGTAAGATCCACTTTTCGAGTATATGTCGCTCATCTTAAACTGTAGACACTGTTTCCAATAAATGACATTGATAATACTGACCATTAATATTCTATTTATGCCTCAAATTTAGAAAATGTTAATTCTACCTAGATAAGTTTTCTTTTAAATGGACAAAAATGTGAAAATAGTGGTTGATACCAAAGTCGGGATTATTGTTTTACCAAAATACCTTTTTCAAAACTTAAAACTACTAATGTAAAAGTGAGGGCTTAGGATAATTTTGAAATAGAATTAGTGAGAGTATATTACCTACAAGAATGTTTCTTTCACTGATACTTTTTACGTTATAAATGTACACATTTCAACACTTCCACTTTTTACTTACACATTTTTGCAAAAAGCTATACAGAATAATTTCGGAATTATTTTATTAATTTACATTCTACTGAATTTATACATTTTGATAAAAGCCTATACGTCATTTAGTAAGTAAAAGTTTATAAATGATAACATACATTCTGTAAATAAATAAAAACTTCCATAGCTTCCAATTTGTACTTCTCGCATTGTACTTTTCATAATCATTTTTCATAAATGCATTATATGTACCTATTATTACATTTACAGTCAGTACTGTTCAATGCTTATCATATCGTTATTTAGTTGTACTTATTACTATACTGTCACCTTACCCATTTTCTGCCTTAGTTACCTATGTATGTAACATATAATATGTCTTACAAACGCATTTATTATGTTTTACCATTGGTAATTATTTACTCTGTACCAATTACCATTTTGTAATTTTACTTTTCTGCACATAATTATGATTCCCATTCTCATTAATTAATTAAATGCTTTATTATTAGATATATTCTATCAATGCAGTTTTTACATTTTATATATACATATATAATTTGAAAATACTGTCCCTTCATAATTATTACAGCTTTTTATAATCATACGCATATTATCGTTCACATATCGGAGAGCTTCGGCCCTATTTTTCTGCCGTTTCGGCCGCATACGTTTAACAGTGTACATTAAGGTTATTAATCTGTTTATAAAGGATTTGTTTGAATTGCCTTTTTTAATTCCATTTTGTAAGTCTATCAGTTTAAAATGTATACTAAAAAAGTATGTATATAAAACTATAAAAACCATATTACGGACAAATACATTCAAAATTTGTTTATTTTTCACAATAAAAAGTGAAATTACATATACTGATTATGAACAAAACATTTTAACATTATGTATCTACATAAATAATTTAATGTTAACTCTATCCATACCCAATACACATTGTGCCCCTCCAGCATATTTGTTGGGAATTTTTAACGAACAAATGGAGCAATATAAGCTTTTGGGACTTTTTCTAAAATATAGTTTTATAAATTTTAGCTGTATATTCACTTCATTACACTACACTTCTGTGACGTGACCTTGTTAAAAATATCGTTTATGTAAAAAAATCTTCAATTTTCAAAATTATTGAAATTCTTTTATTTTTTACATACCTACTTAATAAAATAAATTATTGTTTTTTATAATATACTATAATATTTTTGATATATTGCTATTATATAAAACAAAATGTTGTCCAAAAAAGGATTTTTTAGCAAACTTTTTAAAATTTAATTTTTTGCTATAGATAATTTTTTAATGAAATGTGTTACAAAACATCTTCATTTACCTATAAGCCAAGTTTTAAAACTCTACTATGTCGGGAACTTTAAAAGTTATAGGGGGGCACAATGTTCTCTTCCGCCCCTCTCGCAATATGGATACATAAAATAGCCCCTGTATACATAAGGGTTAATTTATAGTTATACTCGAATGTAATCATTTACTCTACAGTTTGTTCAATAGATAACAAAAAAGTTAGAAACATTGATATGTAACTGTTATTTAGGCATGTATCAACCATTTATTATACTTTTATTGATTAATACTCTGTATTGATATGAAAGAATATACAAATATGTAAATACAGATTTGAAATGTCTGTATGAAATATTAATTTTGACTGCTCAGTAATAATATTAATAAAGAAAAATCAGCGTTATCTCTTCATGAAAATAAAATAAAAATAATATTTACAAAATTCCATTATCATGATATTGCGCCGTTGATTTTTATAAAAAAATATATGTACCTACAGTTATTCAGTACAGTAAAATAATTCAATGAAATGAGCACAATTATCTTGGTAAAAATTGTTTATTGTTGAAATGTACATTAATATTCGTGTAGAATATGGAGTACACAATAATTAAATAATTAATAAACGAAGTTGAATGATAATGTTTGAATGAAAAATGTTTACAAATAGTGAATATAATCATTTATTGTTTCTAGTGTTAGACACAAAACTAACAGTCATTGTTTCCAGTGTTAGGCATAAAACTAACAGTCATTGTTTCCAGTGTCAGGCACAAAACTAACAGTCATTGTTTCCAGTTTTAGACACAAAACTAACAGTCATTGTTTCCAGTGTCAGGCACAAAACTAACAGTCATTGTTTCCAGTTTTAGGCACAAAACTAAAAGTCATTGTTTCTAGTGTTTGGCACAAAACTAACAGTTATTGTTTCCAGTGATAGGCACAAAACTAAAACTCATTGTTTCCAGTGTTAGGCACAAAACTAACACTCAATGTTTCCAGTGATAGGCACAAAACTAAAACTCAATGTTTCCAGTGTTAGGAAAACAACTTACAGTCAATGTTTCCAGTGTTAGGCACACAACTAACACTCAATGTTTCCAGTGTTAGGCACACAACTAACACTCAATGTTTCCAGTATTAGGCATAAAACTAACAGAAATTGCTTCCAGTGTTAGGCACAAAACTAAAAGTCATTGTTTCTAGTGTTTGGCACAAGACTAACAGTCATTGCTTCCACTGTTAGGCACACAAATTAAGTTATTACTTTTATTGTTAGGCACATAAAATAACAATTATTTTTTTAAGTTTACTGTTCTTTGTATGCAGTACATACAAATGAAATATAATACATGTATATAGGTGTGTATACCAGTTGTATATAAAAATAATAATCAAACATTTGCTTATCCATCAAATGATATATATATAGGTTGAAAAAACTACTGCTGCTGTTGTGACGCTGGCTTGAACGTGTAGACGGGTAATCGACTGTGTGGACGAACCAGTTGGTCAAAACAGTTTGAACGTGTTTACGGGGCAAAACATAAACTAAATTTTTGATAAATATATTCATGTATTTTTAACACTTAAAATGCTGCGTGAAGCATGATGGATTTTTAAACCTTACCATGCGTGAGTTTAATATACATGTAACAAAACAAATCGATGTAAGTATTAATTTACATTTTATTAAAAAAATGTATTATATTACAAAAATTCTTAATCTAAATTTAATTGTGAATTATTTTTGCTAAATAATGATAGTTACATGAAGTATTCTAGTTTAACAGTTTTAAAAGCTATTTCAATGACATGCAGACAGACATATTTGAAAAAATGATAGTTCACATAAAAGTATGTGATATGTGGAAAAATTATAAATATAATAACATATATATATATAGTTATAAATAATACATGTCTCCTATCTGAAATATTTGTATCACATATATGTTGATTATACACGAACAAAAACATGGGCATAAAATCCGTTTTACAGTAAAGCAATGTACATATTTAATACTTTAAGTCCTTTCCTGGTAAGAATTCTTATTTTTTCAATTCCCCATACTTGATGCAATTCGAATTTAACATTGTTTAAGAGAGGATTTATAGTGATTCTCAATTTGCAATATTAAAAAGTTATTTTAATTCGGTTATAGGTTTTTATAAAAAATATTATTTATTTTATTTGGATTGCAAAACGATTTTTTTTTTATTTTCAGTAAAACTGTGATGTTGATATAAACTAAACAAGTTATATTGAATCATATAATTTCAATAAAACTTAATCGGCGTATTATTCAATATATTTTAATTATTACATTTTCAACGAGCTTTTGTCTGATATATCTGACGAATATCTTCTTTCTGTATATAGCAAACTTTTAATATCATACAAATTTTAATAACTACATATTTACTAAAAACGATTGTTCTTATATATAAATATTTATGTAAACATCCTTTTATAGACAACACAATAAGTTACACTTTTTGAAGAAAATCGTGTTCATCCTTAAAGCATAGGTACTATATAAATAAAGTTATTTGTAATGACACTTTATTTACAGCTATATTGTGTAAATAGAATATATGTCGAAAATAATAAGAATTTTCTTTTAAAACGGTTTAATGGCTTCGTTCATTTTTTACATACACTTATTTTCATGAAATAAATATTCCCGATATTTATATGCAAGATGGTTGCCTGGATTTCTTTGTATAAATGCGAGGGTACAAAATAATTTTCAAACTATAAAAAACAATTCATTGTAATATAACTAAAAATATATGTACATATTATTAGAAAAGAAACCAAAACAAGTTAAAATATTTTTTACATGATGAACTCTCTATGGTAAAATGACGTTGTGAATAATACAGTCAACAAAAGCGCTACTGAGATGCTCTTGTAACCAATGACAACGACTCGAGGGGACCCTGTGTTGCAGAGGTCCTGGCGACAACAGAAGCTCTCCTTGCAGCCGTCCTTGTCCAAGTTGGTGTCCGTATAGGACATCTGGAGAAATCTCTGGCAGTTGTGGCTCGAGTTTTGACGTTCACAGAGACCCCTGCCGGCGCACCCCCGCACCCAGCTGTGCCGGAGGTAGCCCTGGTTCGAAAACCAGTGGAACACTGTTTTCTGGGATGCAAAGGAAAGTTGATAAAAAAAATAAAAAAATAAATAAGTTCTGAAATTTTGCTTATGAAACAAATTAACAAATCGAATGTTCAAAAACATTAACTTATTATTAAAATAAGCGGTAGATACAACCTAGAATGAGCGAGGTATTAAATAAATTTATTTATCACTGGTCCGCAGCTTGAAAAGTGAGGTTACAATGTGCACATATGTTTAGAATATGGTAGGGACAATTACGTTCATAATAGGATCAGAAGTAATTTAAACAGTTTTTAAATAAATAATAAATAATTAATTAAGTTTAAAAAGTGTACCTGTATGTGCACGACTCATCCTAATATCAACATATAATATGCTCATTTGAAGGATGGAGCCGTACCCACGTGACTTTTTTCTTGTTTGCTTATTTCACTTTCGTTTGCAATAGTATATATAATTATTCACACGCGTTGTATGCATTGTTTTTCACGGATTAATTTCGACTTATTGTAGTCATTCATGTCCACCACAACAGTGAAGAATAAGAATGTAAAGATGAAGACGCAGGCGCTTCCGCAGATTAGAAGACCGAATCTTCCACATTATGGAGAAGCTAGATCTCGAAGATAGAGAAGATAGAGTACCTGAAAACTACCCTCTGCATCAGCTGCTGGCAGGCTTTCTGCGACCACCAAAGAGAGCACCTGGACAGATACCAGTACAAGGAACAGCCGAGGTATCGTTGGCGCCTAATGCTGCCATCCTTACTAAATGCCACCAGCATCAGCACAACCAGCTCCACATTGACAGCTGGCAGCGGCAGTACTGTCAACTGACAAATGATTACTGGTTGAGTATCTTAACTTTTTCCACAATCAGAAGAATAACACAAAGCTGAAACAAGTAGGTTATCAAGAAGCTCGGATTAGTTGAGATATCGCGCGGAACATATTGGAAAACAATATCAAAGCAGCTGTCCACATGATTAATGCCAGAGTACGAATCATCATTGTGGCGGCAGAATGAGGTTGACGCGATGCAACAGCGATGATACACAAGACCTCTCCACTGGATTTGGAGTACCAACCACAGTTTATAAAAAGAAATCAATATATATATACATTGTTTTTCGTTTTCTAAACGTAAAAAACGCTTTTAGAAAGAAACGAAAACAAACCAAAACCATAATATTCAATATAAATGTTTAATAACAAAAAAAATTGAGCCTACAAAGGTTTATATTAATGGATAAAAATGTGTAATATAAAACATATTAAATAAAAAGAGAGTGATATAGAGGCATTATTCATAAATAAAATATTAAAAAAGTTATGCTTCGTACACACGGTCAAGCCAGCTCGGCGACACTATCGATTGGCTTGGTTTGTTTTCTTTCCACTAAGTGGTTTTCAACAATTGGGTTATCTCATTGATAAATTAAATGATGTCATGAATTTCTCATTGTTCAGGTTCCTTTTTGCTGTTTATTCCATGTTTCTTTCTCGCTTTGTTTATTCTCTTGTCTTTGCATTTGTCAAACACGTGTTTTACCAATTCCACATCTTTCTTATACCATCTACATTCTTGTTTGTTGTCCAGTCAAATCCTTCTTTTGTACTTTTTCGATCATTATTGTCTCTTCATATCTCAGCTGTGATGTAATTCTGTGATCTCAACAACTAAGTGCGTCTCTTCTCTTGATGTTAGTTATCTTCTGTTCTAGTACTTTGTATGTTTCTGTGTTTTTGTCAATATTGTTCCACCACTCTTCTGCTAGTTTTCTCTTTCTCTTTCTCTTCGTTGCTTCAATTCTCCATCTCCCGCACACTCTGTTGCTTTGACCAGCTTCTCGGTTCATTTCAGTTCATTTTTGTCAATACCACAATTGAGCCGTCATGAATTGAAAAGTAATGTTCCTCTTTTTAGCTACCTTTCAGATATTCTTCCATAACCTCGCTATATAAGCTTCGGTTTTTACTTTGTGGCCCTGCTTGTAGTGATTTGATGGAAGACTGCGATCATATAGAGTAGGCAAAAATAAAAATGAACTAATTAATATTATTTGTTTACTTATTCGTGCACCATTTTCAATTTACATTTAGTATTATATTTATAGAATATTTCGATCTGTTAGTTTCCTTTAGATTTATAAACATTATAGATGATTATAAATAATTCGTATAGATTGTGGTATAATGATGCATAGGCACAAGTACATATTGGTTAAGTTCTAATTTTGTATATGAATTAATTATTAAATAAGTATAAGGTGTCGTTATTTCAAGTAATATATAGTTGCATTTTATATACAATGCCTGAATTTAAGGTTAATTTTAAGCATACTTGAAACAAATTTATGATTTACTGCTCTATAAACTTTAATTTATTTACATTTTTTAAATATATATAATATTTCTAAAAATTTGTGTGCATTTTGTATATTTCAGTGATTCATTTAATTGACCATATTTAATACTTTTTATTATTTTGTATACATGTGATGTTCATTTGTAAATATTTACAACATTTTCTTTTTTTCTTATTTCTTATAATGTACGTTTATTATTTTTTTATTAATAAGAATATTAATTTTACTTGTTTGAGTTATACATTTTTGAAAGAAAAAATTAACGAATATTTTGATAAATACAATTTATTTATATAAAAGCAATAATTAAGTCTTAATTAAGTCTTACAATAATAGTACTAACTTGACTTTTTAACTACATCCATTTGAAATAAACGAATAGTATACTTTTATTCAATATAATTTATTTATTAGGAAGAATTATTTCGAAAAAATGTATCATTTTAAATTTCAAGAGTAGTGTCTCACACTAATTTAATCTATAACTGCGAGTCTGTACAAATTACGAGACTTTTGTTGTTAATTGTTATTGTCTAATAATTCAGTGTCCCTCAGATATCTTAGACCTACCAGAATAGTGGTTAATTCTGCTCTGCAAAAACATGCCAATAGTCCTGCATCTGGTTGTGCTCCAATAACGGATTCTTCGCTTTCATTTTGGTATATAGTCCCAGTTTCTCCTCCTATTATATTCTTTAACGACCCATCAGTCCACATTTCGAGATCAAACTGTCTCCTTTGCTCCAATGTCTTTTATGTTATCTTTCTTCTTTCTCTTTTCTTCTTATGTCTTCTATAAGATTCGGATAGAAACTGATCCCCCTCGATATCTACTTCCCATGGGGTATCTTGTTGTGTGATGACTTTCGGCTTTCTATTCCCTATTGCATTGATTTCTTCAAGTAAAACTACAGGTGTAATGCGCCAGTTTGATTTTCTAATCAGTCTTTGTTTTGCTATATCAGTTTCAGCTATATTATTCATTGAGTCTTCTATGGGTATTCCAAGAACTCTGTCTAGGCTAATTATGGTTGCATTCATTATTCATTCTCACTTTTAATGGGGTTAGATTGACTTCTAGCAGTAAGTGGTATGTTAGTGGTATTGACGCATCCTGTAATAATGCAAGCGACTCTATTTTATATTGCTTCTAATTTTGTCATATTCATGTTGGAGATGACCCCATGACACGAGTTGTTTTCCATGTTTCTTATTTGAGAAACTCTTCTGTTAGCTTCCGCTTTGACTTTATTGATATGTTAAAAAAAGGTTAAGTTGGTGTCTAACATGATTCCATGTAATCTGATTTTCTTTGTAGTTTACTTTTATATCATTGATGCTGAGATATGGTCTTCTAGTTTCTTTCTTGTCTCCCGTCCAGTTTCTAAAAAGGGATTGTTTTACATTTTCTGCTGTTGCTTGCGTGCTATATTCTTTGCTATAGCTATATGCACAAATATCAAGACTCTTTTGTACTGGGGTTCTTGACTTCTATTTGTCGTCATTGCTGTTCCATACTGTGAGACCATCAGTAAAAAATCTACTGTTGAGATTTTCCATTTTTCAATTCTTTTTGCTGCGTGCATATATTATGTACATGCAAATAAGATTGGACCAGTTACCGATCCCTGTGACACACCTGATGTGAATCTCTTGACCTTGGACTTTTATTTAATTCCCTACTTGGCAAACTGCTCTTCTATCTAACAGAAAATACTTGATCCATAAACATATACGCGTAGGTATTTTCATATTAATTAGGATGTGAATTAATATTTTATGGTTAACCTTGTCCAAGGCTCTTGTGAAATCAATTAGTGTATCAAGTGTTCTTTTATGTAATGTTTCATATTGGAAGAAATTTTAGATGCCTTCTGGTAACGAAGTTTGTGGTACTTCTTCCGCTTCAAAATCCAAATTATGTAGTTGATAATTTCTTGTTATTTTCTATGTATACCATGTGCTCTCTAATAAGTCTTTAATTAGTTAGTTTGACAATGCACGAAATTAATGTAACTGGGAGTAGATTCTATCTTGCTATGATATTTTCCTGGCTTTGGCAGTGACTATATGTCGTATTTCTATGTGCTAAGAACTTCTTTCCTTCTCCAGCTTGTGTTGATGATTTTCAATAGTGCGTATTTGATGGATTCTGAAAGATTTTATATGTGTTCATTGATATATTATTGTGTTCTGCAGCTCTATTTTTATTGAGATTATCAATCGCATAGTCTAGGTCCGTCTTATTGAAATCGCTGTTTGCTCCTTCACTGTTAAGATTCTTCCTAGTTTCGTATATTTTTTTTAGAGATTTTCCTTTTTTCCTTTTTCCATATTTCTCAGTAATTTACATCTTGCATAGCTCTTCATTCGCGGTTTTTTTTGCATTTTTGACTTTTAAGCTTTAGTATAGATACAGCAGCGAATGTGGGTTAATTCGTCACTAAGCGATCCCCACAGCGAAGGAATACTAAAACTTTATGTGACGCGTGCGCCAAGATCTTGATGTGCAAGTCAGGTCCGAGGCACTCTGCCCTAGGCGTCCAGGCCCAGTTCAGTAGGAGGTGTTCGATGTATTCCTCATCTTCCTCACAATCCGGGCAGAGTGGGGAGTCAGTGATCTCTATACGATGTCAGTACTGAGCTAGGATCGGACTGTGATTGCATCTAAGTTGATGACTCCTGGAAATATGTCCTGACTTCTTTTGGGACCAACTAGTACCACATATGTTTTGGTGTTGATGTTTTCATAGTTTGTAATCCATTCATTTGTGATATGATGCGAGATGAAGGTCTTTGCGGTGGGAGATCTATAGGTCTTCTTCTTTGGTCGAGTCTCGATCCCTCATTTGCAAGGCAATCCCCTCCTCGTTCCCTGAAATTCCAGAGTAGGAGGGGACCCATTGAAAGGGGACAGGTCCTCGTGTAGCAAGTGTATTGATGAGAGTTCATATTTCATGACACGTTATGTCAGTATTTGTTCCGACTGGCCCTTTCCAAGTTTAATGAACCGACTCGCCAAGCTTGCCTATCAAACCGGCTTGAATGTGTGTATGGAGCATACATTTAAAATAAGGAAACATGCAATAATAAGTTATAGAAAAACGTATGCGTACCTATTGCAAACAATTTTTATGAAATTTTGTTAGGTTCGATAACTCCGGTAATTTTTTCTTTCTGAAATATTTAATAATAATCAATTTATATAACAAAATAATAAATTTTATCTTTGTACCATTTTTTGGAATATTATTAAATACATTGACACGATTTCATGAATTATTTTACAAAATTAAGAAGTGAATAAAACACGCCCTGAATTGTTAGTTATTCTTGAAGACGGAATAAGAAAAAATATATTGAAATAAGGTATCCACAGACGTCAGACAATTTGCTTATATAGAGAAACAAATATCTTACGAGAATAATTGTGGAATACTTTAAACCTCATATAGCAGTACATACACAGAACAAGCATATATACCTACATGTACTCTAATCGATAATAAATAATTCTTCTCTGAAATTTCTATATAAACTTACGATAATGTTATAAAATTTATAAAATTTTAAATATAAATATATATAAATATAATATTTCTTTTTAAATATGTCTTTACCTAAATAGAAGTACAAACGTACTATTTGCGCCCCTTAATTTAAATATATACATTCTTAAATATTCATTCACTTAATAATGTATTCAACAGTTATTCCACATTTGAGGAATAGTAATATTTCTATCTCGTCACATTCTGTGAAATAAAAATAACTTAAATTGGGTATAAATTAGTTGCTATCAACTTATACAAGAAGTTTCTGAGTACCTAGGTAATATATGATTTTAACACAAGCTATCTGGTAGTTTAAAATGTTTTAATTGTGTACTTCAATCATTAGGATCAAATTTAATAGATACAATGGAATTGTATGTGAAATTGTATACTTGGGTGTGTGTATATACAACAAGCATATAGCAAATGTGTGTTTACTCTAAAGCGATAACGCGACGCGTATCGAGAGAAATTTAGTGGAGAGAACACTCCATAAGGCTCATCGAGGTCATCGAGTCACAACTTGGTCGATAAATTTTCCCACTATAGTTATAGCTACTATTTGATTCGAAATCATTAAAGGCGTCGAAAATTGGGCATATTTTTGAGTTATTGAAAGGAAAATAATTTTGTCAAGAATAAATTAATGCCACTAAATAATTGTATATGAATACTTTATAAAGTCTTAAAAATGTACATTGAAAATAAATGTAAAGATTTGTGTATATATATATGTAATAGATCCTCAAGATATCCTATATATATCTACGTATGTAAAATAACTGAGCGTATAATATTATAGTAGCAGGGTTTTAGCTGTAGCAGCTGTAATTTTATTTTATATAAACAATTTTAGTGGTAAACGTATTTTCTGTAGTAAACGTTTTTCGTTTAATTTATGTAATCCCTCAGGATTAAACAGACTATCATCAAATTAGGAAGGGAGCCCTGAATTTGGCCTTTTTGGAGAGTTAGTACATAATAGTGAACGCAGGATCGAGAGATCATGGAAAGGACCAGTGGAAAACCTTAGACCTATAGTTCTGCTGGATAGCCTCCACAAAATCATGACTAGAATTGTCCTAA
>JAYRBW010087182.1:0-22153 GCA_036023295.1 Invenusta paracnida
TTGCATCCAGGTGTGCTTGCATCGCAAGGCAATGGTCCACAATCGGAACAGTTGTTACAAAAGTTAATAGCATCACCTACAAGTCCAACCTTGCATTTGCATTTGTCGTCAATGCACAATGCGCGATCGTGGCATTTCGGTGAACAATCTGAAGAAACAAATTATGTGTAATATAAACAGTAATTGGAAAAACACATACATCAATTTGACAGTTTTAAAAATATGTTAGAACATAATATAATCAGTAATGATTATTTTTCGAAAGAAAGTCAGTTATAATAACTGTTACATCAATCATAACACCAATCCGATCCTTCACAAATTAGAGTAACTAACTAAGAATCATATTTCGATGATAATTAAAAATATTTAAATCATGCTAAAAAACAATCTTATACGATTTATAAATACTAAATGTCATTAAATCTGGCCTGAACATATGTACAAGGAGAAACTTCAATTAATATTTTTATATTCTATGTGGTTACAGTAATAACAAAAAGTCAACAAGTAATACACATAGGAAAATATTTTGCATATGACGTAAATTCGACAGTTCACGTAGAAAATCTATTGAATAATTATTTTCAATTTTAATAAAGTAAAAAATAATTAAAACAACGCTTGAGCTATATATTGAATTTTTCATTGAAGGACAAACAAAGTATATCAAATAAAACTAGATTTTAATGAAAATGCAATCCCAGGATGAAAGAATTAATCGGACAAAAATAGATAAAATATGAAAATCGAAACAGACTAACATTACCTTTAACGCATTCCTTTCTTCTTGAGCTCCACACAAAACCATTGGGACATTTGCATCCAGGTGTGCTTGCATCGCAAGGCAATGGTCCACAATCGGAACAGTTGTTACAAAAGTTAATAGCATCACCAACAAGTCCAACCTTGCATTTGCATTTGTCGTCAATGCACAATGCGCGATCGTGGCATTTCGGTGAACAATCTGAAGAAACAAATTATGTGTAATATAAACAGTAATTGGAAAAACACATACATCAATTTGACAGTTTTAAAAATATGTTAGAACATAATATAATCAGTAATGATTATTTTTCGAAAGAAAGTCAGTTATAATAACTGTTACATCAATCATAACACCAATCCGATCCTTCACAAATTAGAGTAACTAACTAAGAATCATATTTCGATGATAATTAAAAATATTTAAATCATGCTAAAAAACAATCTTATACGATTTATAAATACTAAATGTCATTAAATCTGGCCTGAACATATGTACAAGGAGAAACTTCAATTAATATTTTTATATTCTATGTGGTTACAGTAATAACAAAAAGTCAACAAGTAATACACATAGGAAAATATTTTGCATATGACGTAAATTCGACAGTTCACGTAGAAAATCTATTGAATAATTATTTTCAATTTTAATAAAGTAAAAAATAATTAAAACAACGCTTGAGCTATATATTGAATTTTTCATTGAAGGACAAACAAAGTATATCAAATAAAACTAGATTTTAATGAAAATGCAATCCCAGGATGAAAGAATTAATCGGACAAAAATAGATAAAATATGAAAATCGAAACAGACTAACATTACCTTTAACGCATTCCTTTCTTCTTGAGCTCCACACAAAACCATTGGGACATTTGCATCCAGGTGTGCTTGCATCGCAAGGCAATGGTCCACAATCGGAACAGTTGTTACAAAAGTTAATAGCATCACCTACAAGTCCAACTCTGCATTTGCATTTGTCATCAATGCACAATGCGCGATCGTGGCATTTCGGTGAACAATCTGATGAAAACAAATTATGTGTAATACAAACCGAAACAGGAAAAACACATACCTCAATTTAACAATTTAAAACAGTTAGTTTCGGTTTTATAATTATCTGTAATTGGCAAAAAGAACAGGTTAGCTGATATCGTTATTTTTAAAAGCCTAAAATTGCACTTTTGGACTAATAGACCATTAGATAAACGAGTAAATAGATCTAAATTTTGGGACAGCAAAGCATAGTCACGTTCAGTTTTGCAATTTATACAAGTGATCTGAATAAAACATTGACAAGATATACATAATCACAAAATGGGACTTTTGCATTTGTAAACAGTAAAGCCTCGAAAATAGAGGTATATATATTACTGAATCTATCGATGTCACTTCAAACAGAAATATAAACTTTTGTACAAACATTGATTGAACACAGATTATTAGGTACCTGTGATACGTTCTGAAGTTCCAATACAATTAATATCAATAATTTGTAAAATAGCCGATTGATTTTCAGATATTACTATTATCGAATCAGTAATTTAGAATAGATTTCAATGGATTACCAAATCGAATCTCGAGTAACAGCTGTAAACCAACACTTGTTACTTATTATTGATTAATCTAATCTATTTAATTTTACTTGATTAACATTCAATCAACAATAAATTACTAAACATGAAAGCTGTCACTTTTTCAGAACTATAATTATAATCTATTTTACCAATATTCTATACAACGACAATCAGCAACTGAATATATATTGATTTGTAACTCAATTTCGAAAAAATACATATTGATTATTAACGAGAAAATGTAGGAAGAAGTACTTAGATACGTTCGTTTTGGTGAACCAGATGAAACATTTACCTTTACAAACCTTTGGATGCAGATCATTTAGGGGAACAACAGTAATGGTCACGTGGGACTTCCCGTTGAAGTATGTTCCGAATACCTTGAATTTGAGATCCGCCGGTTCCGTATTGTTCAATACGACTGACCAAGGAACAGGCACAGGTCCCAAACATTACACATGCACACTCATTGAAGGTTAAACTGAAAACTTTGCTTATGAAATAATAATGTGCTAACGAATGTGTTTACCGATCGGTTATTTAGTTGTGCAATTGTTTAAATGAAGTTTGGATAAAGATTGTAAATAGACATTGATTATAATTTATATCATCAATGTAATACACAACCTATCAGTGGCAATTGATGCACAGTTAACATATTATTTACATTTTCTTACACTAAACAGCATATTTGCTGCTATTTAATTAAGCGCCTAAACCAATGATTTACACAAAATCACCAAAACACATTGTATGCTAAATAGAATCTTACTGTTTATTATCGTCTACAATATATATATATATATCTTTACTGACGCGTAGAAAGTTAACTTTGATTTACACAACCAATATAAAATGAATAAGAATAATACATAAATATAGCGCAACATGGTTTGGTGTAACAAACAGCTGATAAAATCCGATTAAGACTTGGGAAAGGATGCTTCTAACCCTTGCCTTGATCGTAATTTAATTAATTTTGGCTCCTCTTTATTCGCTAGTATTGTTCAGTTATGTCTAGCAGTAAGAAGCCCCACTTACAGCGTGGTTGACTGCCTATTTGATCAAACATCCAGTACACACTCTCATTTGGGTGGTACAGTTCAATCCTATACCGTCCGATTTCCGGAATCAAGGTCCAATTGACGGTCCTGAAGCAAATCTTCTCATAGCTCTTTGTATAAAGCACTTCTAAAAGAACGAGATACATAAAACTGATAAATAATTACACTAGACAAAAGAGAAGAAGGCATATAGAATACTTCCACAATTGCTATGCATACCTCGACAAATCTTTGGCAAAAATGGCAATTTATTCGAAACTGCTCGAACCAATCTTTTCCTTTCGTAGTGATAGATGGCAACAATCTGGAAACGAAGATTCTCAGGCATAAAGTCCGGAAAGACAATGGAGACAATCCACTGGTGATCAGGTATCAAGTGGGAAGTTTTGATCGGAGTTGGATCAAAGGCGGAACCGTTTAAGTTGAAGAGGTCCACTCGATAGCTCAGATTCTGGCCTTGCCACGAGGAAACCCACTGCAGTTTCCGCAGACAGGTTTCATGATAGGTTTGGTTCACGGTCACATCTGCAAGTCAGGTAAAAGTGTGAGATTGTCGAACATGGAAAACTGCTTCTTCAATGACTTGAGAAATATTATGTGTCTAAAATGCGTATTTTCCTACAAAACTGTATTCAGCAATATACTATGAAAATAAATGTTTGAAACTATTTGTTGAAAGAGATTTTTCTCGACAATTTATTATAAATTAAACCCACATTTCTTAACGCGTTTTTATAACATTTACAGAATTAAATACTTAATAAAACTTTGTATTTAAATGTAAATATATTTTTTACTGAATAGGGGAATAGTTATGCATTTACAAAATACATTTATAAAATGTTATTTAAACTTTTTGGTAAATATTGCATTTAAAATAATGTATGACAGTAAAAATAAAAAAACACCTTTAACCCTGTCCATATCAAGCTTTTTTGGTGCATCCTATTAAGCCTATAACGAACCGGTTCGTTATGTCAAAATAGCCGTCTACACTATTGAATAAGTTCATCGAACAAAATCTAGATATCAAACGTGTTTTATATGTTCATTTGACTCGGCAAAACTCAGCTTTACATTAGTTGAGTGTAACCAGCACAATAACTGCTGATTTCAGAAGATGAACTCCCCCCCAAATGGGGAATTACTACAACGGGCTATGCATTCCTTATGAAATAATATATATTATAAGCATGCCTGCTGTCAACTCAGGGAAGCCTACATTAATAGATAGCTTAGTTATCATATATACGGGTAATATAAATATGCAAATTAGAAGGAGTGCTAATCACATATTGTGTATGCACACCCACAATTCATTATTACAGATATACGCCTTTAATTTAAAATTAGGGTACATCACTGTATGCAATTACTAACCAAGGATAAACCAGAATTATAATTAGTTTGTCAAACCAATCTTATCGTGTAGTACACCACACTTTTCCTTCAAACTAGTTCGTCGAACCAGTTTTATTGTGTAGTACACCACACTTTTCCTTCAAACTAGTTCGTCGAACCAGTCTTATCGTGTAGTACACCAAACTTTTCCTTCAAACTAGTTCGTCGAACCAGTCTTATCGTGTAGTACACCACACTTTTCCTTCAAACTAGTTCGTCGAACCAGTCTTATCGTATAGACACACATATCCTTCAACTGGTTCGTCGAACCAGTCTTATCGTGTAGACACACATTTCCTTCAACTAGTTCGTCGAACCAATCTTATCGTGTAGACACACATTTCCTTCAACTAGTTCGTCGAATCAGTCTTATCGTGTAGACACACATTCCTTTCGAACTAGTTCGACGAACCAGTCTTATCGTGTAGACACACATTCCTTTCGAACTAGTTCGTCGAACCCGTGTTATCGTGTAGTACACCACACTTTTCCTTCAAACTAGTTCGTCGAACCAGTCTTATAGTATAGTACACCACACTTTTTCTTCAAACTAGTTCGTCGAACCAGTCTTATCGTGTAGACACACATTTCCTTCAACTAGTTCGTCGAACCAGTCTTATCGTGTAGACACACATTCCTTTCGAACTAGTTCGTCGAACCAGTCTTATCGTGTAGACACATATTTCCTTCAACTAGTTCGTCGAACCAGTCTTATCGTGTAGACACACATTTCCTTCAACTAGTTCGTCGAAAAATATATCTCGTGCAGATATTGAGCTGTTTTTTGTATTTTGTGAAGAGATATGCGCATTTTTGTATAAAAAGTATGTTTTCTCACTTTTGCAAAGTTTTTCGACAGATTTTATGGGGTGTTCAGGTGTATTCCAGCCCCTTGGAGTATTCCATAGAAAAAAGATTGTAAAACATTATTTCTTTTTTAAGTCACGAAAGTTTGTTCACTTAAAAACCATAGCAAAAGTTCAGGAGGGCAGGAGAGTTAGGGTTAGAGCTAAATAAAAGTATTATTTATTCAACTGCATAATTAGTACACATTACATATATTCGATAATACAAATTAGCACATAACGAATATATAAAATGCATAAATACATAACACGTTTCAAGTCTACACAGAAGACTCCGCTATAGAACAATGTATTCTTCAACAAAAAAGGCATACAAACAAAGCTGTCTCATATTTAATTTCCAAATATGTGTGTTAATGTACCACGCCCGGTTATAACCAGCTTTTCGTGACTTGAAATTGCGCATACTGAGAGATTATTCTAAAAATTAATTCTAAAACCTGAAAATATTCTGTAGTGTCGTTTTGGAGAAAGTCAACAATATTGATTTTTTAATATATATTTTTTGAAAACTACAAATCTAGTTAAATTACTTTCGCACGTGCAGTATCTAATTTGGAGCATCATTTAGATATATGTAGCTTGTGCTTAAATAGCTCCAGGTTATTTGCTAAGAATTGCATGCGCCTACTCGCTAGAGTTACTTGAAATACACACTATATTAGTTAGCTGATTAAGATGGCTGATTGGGGTCTAACACATTGCCATCTAGGTCAGAAATTCACGATGGTACAACTTGCTATACGACATGAGCAAAAGAAATCACTAAACAGAAATATAGCATGTAGCAAAAATAAAAACATGGCACATGCACGTGAACATCATAGTAAGCAACTTACTCCTGCAAACTCTCGGGTTGAGGAAGGTCAAGGGCCAGACTTTCCGCTCGGTGTATCTCTGCCCGGTGAAGTAGTGGGCATAAATATGGAACTTGAGTACATCGGGTTCGGTGTTATTGAAGATCACTGAAACACCAAGAACACAATTTAGTCCGTGGACCAGGAGTCCAAATAAAGGGGGTTATCGGAAGGTTCCCAAAAGAAGGGATAAAGAGTTTGATACAACATTAGAAAACTATGAATATGCAAATTTAAAAAAATATCATTTACAGCACCATTTGGTAGCAGGAACAAATGATATCATTTTTCTGATTTCCCATATTAACCCAATCCTACCTCGAGGGGGTGGGGGCCCCCTTGGGTCCATTGCTTTTGTTTTTACTGGCGTTTTTTTTATATATAAGACGCACACGGAATTTTCCTATGATTAAGTTCTACACTAGATAAAATGAACATAAAAATAAAACGAATTGATACGAATAAATCAACTTTTTTACTACCACAAAAATGTTCCATTTCAAAATATATTTTTTTGCGGAAACTAGAATAAAACACTTTGGTTTACCTTCAAACCAAATGTCAAGGCTTCATCTAAACAGGCAGGCGAATTATTAGAGGGGGAGCCAAATCGCTCCCACGGTTTCTGAGTGCGCCCGGGTAGTGTTAAGGAAAATAGGAAGATTGCCTCTGTTTTAGACTGATTTTTTGACTAGTAACTATGAATTATTCATAATAAAATGGGGAATATTATTTTGTCTGACTAAGTGTTTTCTAAATAATACAAATTATATTAGATATGTATAAATCATAATAATAACTTGAATATTATATATATGAATATAATTTACGAATATCAGTTTCAAAGCTTATTTTAGGCTTATTTTAGCTATAAAAATGGTTTAGGAACTATCATAAACTATTTCCGGTAGAAAATAACTTAGTTAAACTATATGAAATGCAACATTTTATTATGAAATAATTGTTACATTATTTTTCTTAAAAATATGTAATTTTCTAAAAATTATGTCAAAACTACTGAAAATGTTCAATTTTTTTAAGAAATAGGACAAATTAAATATTTTGCTCCAGCTACCAAATAGTGGTGTTTATCGAATTATTTTAGAATCGAGACATCAAAAGCTTTCTAACGATGTATTTCTAACACTCTTCTTCCCTCGTTTTGGGGTGCTGGAAAATATTCCGGCTCAAATCAAAGACTAGTCTGTACTACTCAACACTTAATTGCATTTCATGTTTGTTATCTTGAGCTCAACTTTACTCATTTCGACCGTATTTCTTATACTACTGAGAAGATGGCAAAAATGCTGTCTTCATTCTATCCTGCATTTTAAGATTTTGGAACTAAAACTAGATACTGCATAACATCTAAGTACGCATATAGACTTTCACGTGATTAAGAAATATAAAAGGTGCTATGTACCAATATACAACATTTAAATATTGAAATATAATTAAGACACCTTACAATAATATAGCATGTGCTACTTTTGCGAGAAATTTACATAATCCTAGCATGTTATTGAGGTTCAGGGCGTGTAATTCTGTGAGTAAGGCACGTACACTCGGAGTATCGTCCACTGATATTGAAGAATCGATAGTGAATGCCAGTTTCAAGGAAGAGCTCGATACGATAAGAGTCAACTTTGGATAGGCCGGTCCAGGAGATCCTGCGATTACAGATCCAATCGTATCCGAGTGTTACTCTAAAAGCTGTATATATACAAAACAGTGCAAAGGAAGTTGCTTTATGACCGAAATTGTAAAAAAACAGTCAAATTAAATTTAAGAAACTCAAAATTGCCTTAAATAATTCTTATTAGGTTTTCTCATTATTATTAGCACTATAATGTGTCTTCTATAACTTTGTGTTACTAATCAATATGAATCTGTTCTCAGTGTTTTGGACTAAATTTCATTGCGCTCAATATCAATTCCAGAGGAAATTTAAAAAAATGCCAGACACGATTTTAATCGTTTTTAATAGATATCTCACATTTTTTAACAAACTCTAAAATAACAACATATATGTACTTTTAATTATGAAAACTTATATTCTTTACATACAAAAGAGGAGATATCCCAGTAGCGTTTTCGTTATTTCCTTGATACCTACTGAAATCATTGTATAATAGGTGTCCAATAATTGGGAACGGACATCATTCTGAATATTTGTTTCACAATTATAACTACCTGTATTATAACAAAAGGACGCGAATTAAATATTATAAGCAAAACACGAGGGTAAAGGCATCAAACATCTGAGACTGACTCAAAAACCTTTTCCGTTTTGATATCAATCCAAGTAGCAGATAAAACACAACATTCTCTTCAGTATTAAAGTATTAATGTAGGCAAATATCAATGAAATTATTGATTTCCACCAAGTTAAATAAATAGAAATAATGATGCACGCAAATATTCTTAGAAGACCTCTGGAACAGGATACGTCTCTAACCAGCCTAGTTACCACTCATAATAGTTGTTATTGTTGTAGTTATAGTTGCTGTACTGCACCAAGATGTATTGCACTAAATAGCTAATCTAAGGTCACCGATACGGTCCATCTGCATTAAGGTAAATTTTGGCGAGCATCCAATGCTGATATCCACAAGTCTCAGTTTACATAGTCTGACTTAGCAGACATTACTTTATTCATCAAATAGTCTCTACTGCCTTTGTCCCTCATTTAAAGGCCATTCTCGGAAGACATTTCAGAAGAAGACCATCTCTGTTATTGGAGCCATTCCAGCATATTGACGAAAAAGTCGAACAAACCAATTATATCTTATACTAGAGATAATTTTCATTTTTAGGTAGAGTATATCATTATGTAAAGTTGTAACATATTTGTAAAGCAATATTTTGAAAATGTTCTATCTCAATATAAAAAATATTATTATAATTGTAGTTTTGTATTTCAACAGTGGAATAAAATAGTGCAAGAACTTCTAATTTACCCTTTGTAGTTCAACTGAGAGAACGTGGAAAGAGAACAGAACGAACAACCAGTAACAATCCTTGTTGAAGTATCGATGAAGCAGAGAAACTTACTGTTAATTATAATCGGTGTCGTAGTTGAAACCGAAATTGGGGTGGTGGTAGTTCCCTTGCCTGGAACAAGACGAAAGGGAAAAAATGAACTTACTGCCTTATACTGGCATTGCAATGCATGACAACTCTACAAATCTTCAATATAAAAGTTCTACCACATTCCAAACTTGACATAATTAAATTGATATTTAGAATTAATATTGATTTATCAATTAGTAAATTCAACCTCTGGTGACTAATTAATTTATATAATCCGGCAAAAGCCAATACTCATGTAAGTTCTAATAAAATGTTAAATTTGTTGAGTTTTGTTTTATGTATGTAGAAATTTGATGTAAAGAGTTACTGTTAAAAATAAATAAGCCGCCGTAAATATACCAATTAGACAGGAATTAATATACCAACGTAAAGCACAGTGTATGCAGCTTGGTATTCAACATCTTAATAGCAAAAATAAACTGTTCATACAAAATACATTTTTACTGGCGTTTAATTCAAAGTACAGAAATAATTGTGATGCCAGTAAGAGACTCACCATCATTGCAACCATTGATAGGATCACCAGCGTAACCCGGCTTACAAACACATCCCTCACTTTTGCAAGCGGTATTCTCTCCACAGACGCTACAATCGAAACAGTGATCTCCAGATTTAGCTCGACTTTGATCGAGTAGATTGCTCATAAATCCCTTTCTGCACCAACAGCCAGCCACTTTGTCAGAACAAGTTGTCTTGGTCTGATCGCAGCTACTGCAATTATTGCAGAACGTTCGTCCGTCACCTTGGAGACCATCATTGCACACGCATGTTCCATTCTTGCACCAAGCAAACGAGCGACAAGGCATCATACACTCTGGAGATGGTTACACAATAATTGATTCAATACAAGCATTAATCGAAAAAGGAAATAGAATTAAACATTGAATTTTCTAAACCGCTTTATCATGTAACAATAGAATGAAAGAAATTAAATAGTTTTGAATAAGAAATAAAACGAGTGTGTAATAATTAATTAATATTTCTATTGTATAATTACCTCTACATATCTTCCTGAGCATCCAGGTGCTATCCGAAACGACAATACTCAACAACTCGTCATTATAGAGATAGTTTGCAACAATCTGAAATAAGAGGCCATTAGGCAGCTTGGAACTGAACTCAACTGTGCCAGGAGGAAAAGATTCCTGATTACTGTGATAATTTGTCAAGTAGGGCGCCCCGTTCGCATTGAATAGGTTGATCTTGTAGAAGAGGTAAGGTGATAAGCCAGTCCAAGTCACTGATCGAATGCAGGATTTCTGGTAGGCTTGAGTGATCTTTACTTCTGCACGGGTTCAGGGTGGACATTATATTGGTAGATGCTTCAGATCAATTTGTTATGATATTTTTATGAAAAAATATTCTCAAAAACATAGGCAACATCTCGAAATAAAGAGGCATGTGAAATAAGATATCATAATTTATATTAAAAAATATTACAATAATCATGCTATGTAGCAATTTACAATATTTGTCAAAACTGTACCTACGTTCAAGTGCCAGTTTTACGAGAAATCCGTTAATTTTATGACAATTGTTTAAACTTGTAACACAAGTGTTTGAATTATGTGCGTCTCGAAATAGTAATCATGAGATATCTACGATCACCAGAAAAGATGTACGTCTAATAATAACAATTTAGTAGGTCAGAAGAATCACAGCATCCACTTCAAAGGCTT
This sequence comes from Invenusta paracnida, assembly GCA_036023295.1. Classification (NCBI taxonomy): domain Eukaryota; kingdom Metazoa; phylum Platyhelminthes; order Proseriata; family Coelogynoporidae; genus Invenusta; species Invenusta paracnida. The sequence continues at coordinate 11,301 of JAYRBW010087182.1, forward strand.
TTGAAACTCAAGATCAATTTAGGAGTAGGTTCAGTTGCTCAGTGTATTCAATTAGGTTGCACAATAAACCTTAAATCAAACTGAAAAAAAATACCTTCCAAACTAACTTTTGCAAACTTTCTCATTCAATGAAGTTAGAGGCAGTATCATTACGTCGTTCGCTCCAGTTTTATAATCTCCGATTATCTTAAACATTAATTCTGCAGGTTCGCTATTGTTAAACAGTTCTGAAATACAAAATTACACCCATAAAAACAGTAATATGCTGATTTATGATGCGACGACCAATGAAGCTCTCCTTTACTTACTCTCCAATTGATCATGAGAACCAAACGATAATTTTTCATACAAGTTTCCATTCGTGTAGTAGAACTCGATGCAGTAAGATTTCACCATAGGTAAACGTGTCCAAGTCACCTTTCTATAGCACTCTTTTTCGTATTCCATTTTGACGTTCACCCCTGCATATAAAATAATACTTGAAATAGTTTTATATGTTTAGAAATAATAATTAACTAAAAAAGTCTTATCAAAGAAATCCAAAACAGATCCGGAGTATGTATGTATATCAAAATAAATACATTTCTAACCACAGATAAGACTTGAAATTATTTCAGGAAAACATTAGTTGTACAAAATTGCAAAAAAATTATCCCATGTAAATTTGCAACCAATAATAATGCCAAGAATTGTGTATGCGCAAGGTAAACAAACAAAGTATGTAGTAGTCAAGGAAACACTAGTTATAATGTGTTATGAGGTTATAATCTGCATTAATTCATTAAAACCTCAACGTCTGTAGATTTCATGATAGTCTTGTCAAGTTGTGTTAAGAAACCAATAATAAAATTCATGTATATAAAAGAACTCAAATTGTTACAATGGCTCAGAAACTGTGAAGAAATCACAAATTCTGAATTAAAAAAAAAGGCATCAAAGCGATGGGAAAACTCAAAAAGTCGCAGCTTCTTAGTTAGATAACTCGCAGAGTAAATTATATAAAAGTTCTTTCATTTAAAAATAACAATGCAATATCTAACAACCAAAATTGTGAAATATTTACAGCTTATTGCACAAACAGTCTGTACAAAAAATGGTCAAACATAATATGATAGTTTGTTTTATATATCATTTATTTGATAACCAATTGTACATTTCCATTAAATCAAAACAATGGAGTCGGTATTAACTTATGCTTTAAAAGCACTATCTAGTTTATTGTTAAAGTTATATTGGGTAAAAAAAACAATGTGTTTGCATTAAAATCATGAAAATTACAACATTAAGTATACTTCCAACAGATAGAAAGACGATAGTAATCTAATTAGTATTTCTAAAGCATTGAATGGATATGGGCCACAGCAAGTTCACCCAATTCCTACTGTACCTATTTGCACATTCATATCCCCAGGAATGGGGCCAACTAGCCCTTGATATTAAACTTCATAATCAAGTGAAGTATTGAAACATTCTTTACATGTAGTTAAATATTTAGGTGTGTCCTAACATGTTATATCTAAACAATTTTGTCAAACATTTTCCTTTAAAAATTGTAAATTAAGTATTATGCAATTTCATCATACCGGGAGAGAAAAATCATTTCTCTTGAACTTTGTGAATTATTACATGCAATTAATTAGTATCCCTCCCAGAGTTTGGTTGATTTAGAGAAATAGATCTGCATTTAATATAAAAAGTATAATTTGCAAATTTTTCACAGAGGTGTTTTAGAGTGTTTTTTCATGATGAACCCTAAAGGCAAGGTATGTAGATTATATATTTGGCTAGGGCGTATAATCTGTCCAGTTGTTCTCTGTAACTTTGGCTCCAGCGGAAAATTAACTAAATTTTTAAGAATTTTGAGAGTATTGTTTTGATACTATGACCCCTATACGCCAACGTTATTAACCGATGAATGAAAGTCACGGTCAAAAGTTTGGAAAATTTAGGAAATTTTGCATTTTAATAATATATTTCAAATTCTGCTACTGTTAATTAGTGTGAAACATCATATATTATTATTACATATAACTTGTTAGCGATTTCAACATTTTTATTAATATTATCTTTTTGTTTTAATAATTAGCATTTTTAGCGCTAAAATTAATTTTAGAAGCATGGGAAAAACAAAGAAATTATCTTCAGAATGCAGAGCACAATTCAAATATTACGAGAACAGGGTGTCAAAATTACTGAAATAGCAGCTCGTTTTCATGTTAGCAATGGCTGTATCACTAAAACAATACAAAGAATTCAAGTTAAAGGCAATTATGCTAACAAAAGATGATCTGGTAGGCCCAGAGTCACAACAGTGTGAGATGATAGGCACATGGAGAGATATGTGAAAGTTTGCAGCTTCAGCTGAAATTTCACCAGAAGTGTTTCTTATTACACCACCACCTAGTCATTGTACAATTGTACTAGTCTGAGCACCGAATCCAAGTTGAAATGCTACTAAGCAGCCAAGAAATCCCTTCTAAGCCCCAAAAACATCAGAGACCGAATCACTTTCTTCTAGAAGTACAAGATGTGGACAGTGGCTCAGTGGTCTGAGGTTATGTTCAGTGTTATATCGAGTTACCAGTTTCATCAAAGTATTAGGGCCAACCTAAATTTATTCATATTAGAAATAAATATCATACACTCACACCATAATTAATTGTGTTATACAATATTACATATTAATAAATACCTGTGTAATGTTTAATACTAAAAAATTCATTTGTCACTATTATAATTATAACTGCATATGAGGCTATCGATTCCCTCTTCCTGGACATCTTCTGGGAAGGGTTTCCACACTGGTTGTCAGCCACTTAAAGAACTCAATCAACCTACTAAATTACCCCAGCTGTACTTCTAAGTTTGGTCCGGGGGGCAGTTGCCCCTCTGGCAAATACACTTATGGGCGTGGGCCATAGAAAATATGTAGCCTATTAAAATGGGCTCCCTGAAGCTGTGCCCCCCTCTCCTAATAAGAGTATGTTCCCATGGACCTGATATGTGATTCACTAAAACTTATAGCAATTTATAGCATGTATTATATTAACATTGATTATTCTTTACATTTTGTTACTCAGAATAGATACTTCATTAACTAAACCACTTAACCCAATCTCATGCATTTTACTTTTCAAAGTCAGGCTCCAAGAATTTGGAATGTGTGTGACTGACACTCCAAATAAAGAACCAAATAAAACAAGGTTGATCTATAAACAAGGTGTCCACACTGCTGTCATAAAAAAAATCGTGTATATAATTCGTATATAATAATTTACAAACAGCTTATAATATAGAATGTTAATATTAATGTTATTAGCACTCTAAAATCGTATATACATATATATATCAATCTACAAACTGCTTATAATATAGAATGTTAATACCTATCAATGTTATTAGCACAAACAGATGAAGGCTAACATACTAAATACAGTATAAATGAAAATCAAAAGCATATATGGCCCTGATCACGAGATTGACAACATGTTTTGCTTTTTACATGGTACACTTAATAAAAAAATAATAATTTATCCGACTTTCTTGTTTTTTCTTTATAATGTTGCAGAACAACTTAGATAAGATGTTCCATTATGTTTGATAGCTATATTATACTACTTAACAATAAAAATGTATAATTTGTATATGTTTTTTTTGCAAATTTAAATGCATATCAATTTTTAAGCTTCAATTTATTTAGTATGAAGAAGCATATGAACTTCTTTAGTTTTATATATGTATATTCTATACTAAGTATATTAAAATGCAATACATTTATTAACAGAATAAATACTTCATTAAATACACCACTTAACCCAATCTCATGCATTTTACTTTTCAAAGTCAGGTTCCAAGAATTTGGAATGTGTGTGACTGACACTCCAAATAAAGAACCAATTAAAACAAGGTTGATCTATAAACAAGGTGTCCACACTGCTGTCATAAAAAAATCGTGATTGATTACCCTAAGCTTGTTTGTATTAGAATAAATTAACAATGTTGCACCCATATGCCTACAACATTTGCTTTTTAGAAAATATGTATAAATGTTATAGGATTTTTGTAAACACTATATTAATCTTCAAAAACAATTACTTTATAAATTAAATGGATTTGTTTTAAAAGAATTATTATATCACTATAACTCACTTTCAAAATGTTTTCAGTCTGCAACTTTATGAGTTATGTCTGCAACATCATTTTCTTCCTTTATTTTAGGTTAAATAATTACATTTAAAATTATTGTATTAATTTGAAAGCACATGATGGTATTTTAACAAAAATCCCTAATTATAAGCATTCTATTTCATATTATTCTAATGTATTTTATCATTTACTATTTTGTTATGTCCACAACACAACAGTTATGTCCACAACAGTTTATTGAAAAATATGATATAAAAAAAATATAAACTCAAAAATATAAGTATATATTATGTATCTATCCTAAATGAGTTGCAAACGAACCAATATAATGAACAGTTATTCATTAAAAAATAAATACACAGAAAACTTATTTTTTTGTTGCGGACATAACTTAATTCATACGAAATCAAAATATATGTAACTCTAATCCAAAAATATGCTATTAATTAAAAACTAAAAGTTGTGATTTGATGTCATCTCATATAATTTCTATAAAATCAATATAAAAAATGTTTTATTAGATAATTTAAAATAAAAATGGTTCTACTAAATTCTGTCATATAAAAAACGAACTATATGCAAATACATGCAAATACTTTTGTTATTGAAGCCTATCTAACAGCTTAGAAATTATTGCAGACATAACTATTTTTGATTAATTTAATTTGTTCAAGACAGAGGGCTCATCTTTTCAACAAACATACTCAACTTTTGGATATATGTCATTATGTACTATTATTTAATAATAAAATGTATATAAATAATTGATTCTCTGTTTGGAACTTCTGGAATATTTAGCTGATTATGAACAGTGTATTAACAACAACTATCTAATCCATTTCTTTCAGTCTCAATGTCTCAACGACAATTTAAACTTCGTGTAAAGCTAACAGCAGCAAATGAAAACAAGAAACCTTCAACAGAACTAGGTGCAACAAATCTGCACAGAACAACACATTGGAGACGAAATCTTGATCCCACAACCAAGCAGGTCCAACGCAAAAAGGATGCTCAAAGGAAAAAGGAAGCCAGGCAGAAATTAAAGAATGAACAAACTCGAGGAGCTCTAGAAACAAAGAAACGAATAAAAGAACAACAAAGACAAGCACAGGTACATTACCCTTTGAAGAAAAAGATGAAGAGGAAACATGAAAATAAAAATTTTGACTTGGAGGAAACAATTGAAATGGAGGTCAAGGAAAATCAGGGTCAGTGTAGCAAAAGAAATTGGAGTTATTATATGAAATATAGGGAACAAAAATCAACCAGGGAACAAGCTGAAATAAGGAGAAAGGACAGGGAGAGAAAAAAGAACACTTCACAGGTATCCCAACCATCACCTCTTCAACCAAAAGCCCACTCAACACCAAGATTGCAAACACATCCAAAAACTTCAGTATCTTCTGCAGAAGAAATTATTACTCTAAAAGATACTGTAAACCGGGGTGACTTTAGTTTGGCCCTGCCAGGCAACTTTGGCCCAAATTTGGAAAATAGCATTAATGCTGATAACAAAAAGATAGTAAATCCTATGACACCATTGCTTTCATGGAATATAGATTGATAACATAACTTTATTTTTTTGCTTACTTACTTGATATTACCTGTTATTATAAAAACAATGACAAAATAATAATGTATGCACATTTCACAAAAAATATATACTGACAAACTTACTTCAGCCTGCATTAATAATAATGCTTCAGGACATGTATACACCAATTCAAGTATACATATCTCATTTAGAAACCCAAATAATTATTTTTCATATACTGCAACCCAATTCTATAAAAAAGGCTGGGCCAAAGTTATCCAGACAATTAATACCAAAATGGGTAACTTTGGCCCAGACTCAACTTTTAAAAATATGATGCTATTTGTGTTGATTATCAAAGTCTTATTCATAAATATACCTTACCAAAGTAATAAAATGTGTTTAATGGTAATTATTTGAGATTATCTTTCAATTTCAGAATCAATAATGCCTAGAAAATATCACAAGAGGTGTAGGAAAGAGAAATTACCAGAATTACACAGATGCAAATCTACAAAGAGCTTTGGCTGAAATCAAGAACAAGAGACTAACACAGAGGGAGGCTGCTAATACCTTTAATATTCCAAGGTCAACTCTAAAATACAAATTAAAAGACCAACATTCATATTTTGTTGGCCACCCACGTACTTTCCCTGATGAAGAAGAAAAAACGTTTAAGTCAAGGGTAATCTTGTTGAGTAAGTGGGGATTTCCAGTTGATAAAATGGATCTGAAAGCAATTGTTGCAGCATACCTTAATGCTAAAGGTTCAACTGTCTCACAATTTAAAGAGAGAGTTTATGCAGGTGATGAATGGATTGCTAATTTCATTAAGAGACACAATCTAGTAAATAGGATAACAAGCAATATAAAGTGAAAAAGAGGAGAAGTGTCACACTGTTCTTGGTACATATTTTGATCACCTACAAGAAGAATTGGCTGAAATTCCACCCCAGAACATCTGAAACTATGACGAAACTAACCTTCAAGATGACCCAGATCGAAACAACGTAATTATGAAAAGGGGAAGTACCCAGAGAGAGTGATGCACACTAGTAGGATAGCCTTTTCTATAATGTATTGTGGTAATGCAACAGGGACTTTGATGCCACCATATGTTATTTACAAAGCTGTCCATTTGCATGAACAATGGTGCAAAGGAGGTCCAAATAAAAGTCGTTACAACAGAAGTGCATCTGGTTGGATGGATGAAGTCACATTTTCAGACTGGTTCAAAATATGGCTTTTCCCATCATGAAGAAGCAAGAAGGGAAAAAAGTACTGATTGATGATAACCTATCATCTCATCTAAATGATGAAGTCATAAAGATGTGCCTAGATAATGATATCTTATTTATCTGCCTTCTACCTAATTCAACACATTTAATCCAACCTCTTGATGTTGCATACTTCAGACCCATGAAGATTGCATGGCGTAGAATCCTCTTGGACTGGAAAAAATCATTAGGAAAAAAATTTGCAACAATTCCAAAGCACAAGTTTCCAGGTCATTTAAAAAAATTGACAGAATCATTAGAAGGTGGAAATGGTGGAAATAATTTCATTGCTGGATTTGAGAAATGTGGAATTTACCCATTCAACAGAGAAAAAGTTCTTGAACGAATTCCTCATGTTCCACAAGAGGGTCAGGTTAGTGAACATGCGGATGTAGCTGTACTTGGCATACTACAAGAATTGAGATACAATGGTGCTGAATTAGAAAAGTAAACACCTAATGCAAGCAAGAGGTCTCGATTAGCTGTAATACCAGGAAAATCAGTTTGTATTGAATCTAGCAGTGAAGAAAACAGCCCCTTAGACACCAGTGCCACAGTTGAGTGTTCAGATGACAATCACGAGAATGCTAAAGATAACCATGAGAATAATCCACCTATTCAAGAAAGCCAGAATGGTGAACAAGGGCCTAAAAACAAGGACCTAAAGGTACTGCATCACCAACAAAAGAAAAAGAGTTGAGAACACATGGTATTTTTTCTAAGAAAGAGAGAAATACAGCAGTTGCATCTGTAAATGGTCTGAAGCAGATCACTACAATTATTGAAAAGTCAAGGAACAAATTGGCAAGTAAGATGCGAAATGTTGTTGGAGAGAGCCTTGGAAAATCATTAAACCAGTCTGGTGTTTCAATATCTTCAGACAAATTTCTACATTTATGTCAAAGATCTAAAATATTGAAGAAGTATCATATAATGAATGATAGAAAAACGAGTTCTGCTAAGCTTGCACCAGCATTTTTGAGATAGATATCAGATTTCTACAGGAAGCTAAAGATTACTGTTGAAAAACCAAAAATCAAGTACAAAGGGAGAAGAATCATGAAAATGTCATTCGGGAGTGCCTACAAAATATTTCAACATGAAAAGAAGAATATCAAGTGTGGACTGACAACTTTTAAGAAACAGAAGCCAGCAAATGTTCTGAAGTTCTCTGAGAAGATACATGTGACATGCCAATGCACCTACTGTGTGAATGTAGAATTTGTAACCAGGGGTCTCAAACATGCAATTCAAATTGAATCATTTGATATGATAAGTTCAGAAATGAAGACATGGATGAAGCTGGACACTGTGCATAGTATTTTGTCTAAGTTGTAATGTGTGAAAAAGAAGGACAGCAATATCGTAAACTTGGATGCATTGAACAAACATATAATGATTGTTCATGTACTTTGACACAACTGAAAACTCACCATAAAGACTTGCTCAAATCAGAAAATAAAATATCCTGGCAGGCATGGGAGTACAAAAATGTTGAGGTAAACACAAGAAACAAAGAGACTAACAAGTTTGAAAAATCAGAACGGAGAAAGCAAGTTTTAGTAGAGAAAACTAGAAATGTGTCTCATGCTGTTCATTACCTTGTATCTGCTATTGATAATCCATGCAAGTCAATTTCTCTACGACAGCATCTTTTCAATGCTAATTGGCAAAACCAGCAGTATGAAATCTCAAAAAATTCTGTGAAAGTTGGCACTGTTGTTTTTGTTTTGGACTTTGCACAAAATTATACAACAGTCTTTCAAGACGAAATCAAGTCAACCCATTTTGGAAAACAACAAATAAAAATCCATCCAATGCCTTGCTACTACATTGACACTGATGGAAAACTGACTTTTGAATCACTAGTGATGGTATCTGATGACATCACACATGACTACAATGCCGTGAGAGAATTTCGAAAGACAACAGTGAATTATCTGCAAGGAAAGGGAATCTCAGTTGATAAAATTCTTGAGTGGTGTGATGGTGCTGGTCAGCAATACAAAAAGTGTATATGCATGGGAGGAACTTTCTAAAGCATCTTTAAAGTTAAATTTGGAGATACAACAAAACTATTATGGATCTGAACATGGGAAGGGTGAATCTGATGGAGAGTGGAGTAGTGAAATCTGGTTTAAGCAGTCACATTATTGGCAGTGGTGACATCATTGCTAATGAAAAAGACATCAAACAGTTTGGAGATAAGCACCTGTCTAAAAAATCAACTGAAGTGTTCAAGAAATTGGGAGAAGTTAAATCCACAAACAGCTTTTATGTAGTCAACAACATTGCCCGACCAACACAACAATGTGAGCTTGTCTGTTAAGGAAACCATGAAAGTGCATTGTGTCAAGTCTCATCCAGATGAACAGACAGTTGAGATTCGAAATCTCTTTTACTTTTGTTTCAATTGTATTGCTAACAGACCAGAAGATTGTATCAATACAGCTTCACTATCAGATTTGTTGACATGGAAAATCACTAAGGTGGCAGAAAAGAGTATCCTTTTATTAAAAGATGTGACAATATTCTTTTTATTTAGTTGTAAAATGCATATTATTGAATCTAGTTCTAATCCTTAACATAGTTTATTTCAGTAACAAAATTGAAAGGAATCCAAACTGACAATCAAACTAAAAATTCTGAAAATAAAAAACAGAAATGTATCCTTTATTACATATCGCTACATATTTGTATAATAGAGTCTAAAACATTCATAAATTTATGTTATTAATATTATCACACATTTTGTTACAATTTCTTCTAATTATTATAAGTAATTGTTATAGTGTTTTATTCCTTCATAAACATTGTAACAGATACCAAAACCATTGCCATTGCCATTGCTTCTTTAAAAAATCGGGAACCATCAATAAAGAGAATATTTCACCAGAGAAAATATAAAAATTGATTATAAAATTTATAATGATAATGTACATTGATTGTCTAATTTGTTCATATTGCTTTTTTAGACAACTTGATAATCTGGAGGTAGAAGTGCTGCATTGTTCAGTTGGTGACTGTGTTATTGTAGAGTAAGTTAATACAAATATTTTTTAGGCTCAATTGACTAATGAACAAATAAATGTGGCTATCAATATTACAATTTCTGTTTTCCAGATATGATGGAATAGAGTATCCAGATGAATTAACAGCAACAAACAAGAATGGTGATTATCAAGTGAATGTCATGGAGATATCAGTGCATGGTTATGTTTGGCCAAAGGATCATGGACACAATCCAGATGAAATTATTTACCATCCTGTAAAGATGGTGAAAAGGAAAATTCAACCTGTAGTCCCATTGATTGGAAGCCATATTTGTAGAGAGCGAGGATTATTGTAGACTATTGTGGACAAATAAACAGGCCCACTCAAATGTATACACATTATTTTATGTGTACATTAGTATTATTACAAAATGTCATTATCTTCTAAATTGACCGAAAAAAATAATTATAGTTTCAAAATTGGGAAAAAATTGATATAATTATCATTTTTTACATTTTGAACCTCAATAATATTTTTCTGTATATCAGGAAGTTGATGAAAACTGTATATTTAAAAGATGTCACCATAGTGGTGATACCATTGCAATTTTAGCAACTTCCTGATATACAGACCAGAAATATGCCTGCCTAAAGTTAGCAAAAATTGCCATGAATAATATATTTAATGCACTTTTATACATTTCTGTCAATTTTTTATTGAAAAATTATGCAGTTTGTTGCTTCAATATCAGTATATCAACCATACTTAAAATTATTATCTTCCTCAAAGCTATAAGATGTTTATTTGTATAATTAATTTCCGTGCTTTATACAAAAGCGACTATTTTGGTGTATTTTGACTGTATTTAATTTTTTTCTGTTTATCAGGAAATAATTAACATT
>JAYRBW010087193.1:0-22153 GCA_036023295.1 Invenusta paracnida
ACAACAATGGTTCTTATGTTTGAATAACTACTAATTCTATGTACAATTTCACTGTTTGAATACCTTGTAATTCTATGTACTAAATATTTTAAATAAATAAATATGGTTTTGGATATCCGCTCGTTTTTTTGTGATACAGCCTATATAACCTCTCTAGTGTACTATAGGGCTTGTTTATAGTTATTTACCTGCAATGCCGCGTGTACGAATAATCTTATCAATACGATAGGTTTCATAACGTGTACTCCCTCTCTGCATCTCCTGCTCATGAAAGCTACCCTCCACTATACTACCAGACAGAGAACGCAGTGTATAGGTGACGGGGGTGTACTTTATATTGACAATATGAACCAGAAATTATTTCTCACTCCAGTTAGGTACATAGACTTTTTCAAAAGTTGCTTTGTGTTTGGAAATTCACACCCGCTGGCCGAGTTTATACTTTGGTTTCCGTTTGGTAGGCTTTTATCCATATAAGTGTAACAAAACATCTGTTTCATTTTCAGGAGTTACTTGACTAGGCCAACGACCAAGTATACGACGATGACTGTTATTATAGGAGATCATTAGTTTAAGAAGTAGTTCCAACCACTTATATGTACCCTGTTTAGTAAAAACATGCCAAATTTTCGACTTCAACGTACGATTAAATTTCTCGAACATGGCCGCCTTGTGTGCAGACTTGACACTAAATAACTCCACCTCATGAGTTTCACTGAGATAATTACGCACTAGTCGGTTTTCAAACTCGAGACCCTGATCAGTCTGTAGCAGCTTGGGTACCCGCGCACCACTTGATGTGAATAACATTTTAAAGGTAAACACAAGTGTAGATACCATCATATATTTAAGCGGAACTACTGCCCAAGCATAACGAGAGAAGCAATCAATCACTGTCAGTAGGTAGCGATAACCTTTGTTCACTCGTGAGAACGCCTGCATCTCCACTAAGTCCGCCTGCCACCGTATGCCCACTGACTCTTCAAACAATTCGTTAAATCCTTCCTTGGTAACTTGCTTGCTTTTACCAATGCCTCTATATTTCCGTAAGAGCTCGGAAGGGATGTTTTGTAGTATAGCGGGTGAAGTACAGCATCTGTTGATGCATTCGATAGCGATTGAGAGGCCATCGCCAATGTCTGTAGGATTCTTAATGCAGCAACTTATAGTAAGTAGATTTATTTTTTTAATTAGGTATTGCACCTAATATAGTACATGTTTATAATGCATCATAGTTAACTGTAGGCCTTAATAAATGTCTAGTCCGCTTTGGGTCCCTATTATCAGTCATATTATCCTTATCATAGTCTAATTTCTTGTAGTCAGAGACACACTGGTGGATATTTAAATTGCATGTCTGTTCAAAACCTCCTTCAATGGGGACAATCCAATTGGTGAGAGAGTTCTGCCCTTATTAGCAAGGGCTGCATAGTGTATTAAATCAATGTTGAAGGCATTATCTAGTGGGTTGTCACCCAATACGACTTTTCCCTCATAGTCCCATGTGAATCCATTTGCCGCTAGCTTTTTGAGAATATTCAATGCTCGAGTGCGTATGTGAAGTGTGAACTTGTCAATGCTGCGCTGGATTATGGAGTGAGATAGGGGTGGTTGTGAAGGTGCCGGAGAGGAGACAGGAGGTGTTGTCTCTTTGTTAATTCGTTTTCTTTGTTCATGCAGAGTATGGGCATAGAGCTTTTGTGTCTGATCAATAGGTAGGTCACTCTCCTGCGTAGCACTTCCCTTCATGGAATGATTAAAATCCGCCTCATTTATTATTATCATACGACGATAGGCATCAGTGGTAGGTGACATATCACTGAATAGCTTTTTCACTCCAAATCCAACACCACTTGATACGGCCTCTGCAAGTGCAGCCTTCCCTGCTAAAGTAAGTAAAGGGAGAAGCAAGTGTTTTTCTAATGTGACGTACCCCCTTTGGCTTGATGTGAACTCGATTTCTTTTGTGGAGTGTTGGACTGCAACAGGAATTCACAGACCTTAATAGTTTGTCGTTGTGTCTGATAACATGTTCATGAGTTTGTCTATCCAGGCAGACTCTTTTTGTATTCCCGTCTGTGTCCTTAATATCTTTCAGAATATTATACAATAGTGCAACAATATTTTTCAACTGACGACTACTTACTTGCTTAATTAATTTCCGTCTCTCTTTGTTACTTTCACTCGCGCTGACCAGTTTACGAAGAAAATGTCCAATCATATCAACACTAATCATGTTTATATACTATAAAGAGTGAAACATAATCTGCTTTTGTTTATAGGCTATAGTACAAGGGATGACTTTGGTAGGACCGTAAAAGGACATTTTATATGCTCCGCTGTTTAATATAAACATTCGCAACTGTAGTAGTGCGATGTTTTACTTGTATTTGACGTTATAACTGAAATATACTTAAATATTTCTATGGATAAACTCGCTATTTTTTCTTTTTTAATCCGGGTTCATAAGGCAAAATAAGAAGTCAAGAAAAACAGAGATATAAAACACGTGTAATTGATGATTAAAACATTAAAATTAGAGTACAGCAACATTTAAAAGAAGTGACTAACAATTATCTGTATAACTAGGCATGTAGTACGTATAGAATGGTCTAAATAGACTGTAGAAGTAGGAAGAAAATAGTTATTGTTTGTAGGGCAAGATTGTACGTATACTTAGCCAAACTCTATAATGGGCAGATCTAACATGGCGTCCAAGCGTTTTAGAGCGGGTCTCTTCAATATATAGCAGGGACCGTCATCTTCTTCTTCAGCATAGAAGGAGTCACCATCGAAACTGCCCCGTCCCTCCATGTAGGAGAGTTGTCATGCATTAAAAAGCTGTCGTAGGAATGATGCACGTCCATTGACTCATATCTTATCTGTACCACGCGTAGGTTGAGGCTGGTCACGTAGTCAGTGTCAACGTATTGTCCCATATAGATGCCGTTGCATCGTAAAATGAACTAGAAGTGACCTGGTCCAGTCATCTCCTCCCCCTTTATCGGGTTAATGCCAGCCCAATCTAAGCTGCGCACGTTGCTTGACATCTTAGCCTAGTATATGTCTGATTGAGGAGGGAAGGTAGGTCGCAGTAGTAGTGTAGTCTTGTAGAGCTCTCACAGTGTCTTGGAGATGTCGCAGTCCTCATCTTTGAGAAATGCTGCGAGTTATATCTGCGATTGATGTTCGATCCATCCAATATTTGCGCGTAAGTGGTTCCGCGGTTAACTCGGGTCCGACTCGTCATTGACTAAGGGGAAGCCAATAATATTTCCTTCCTTGAAGACGCCTTTGATGCTTGAGAAGACTGGACTTTTAAATAATAGCACTGACTCGTTCGCAGTCAGGTCGATCATGTTGATTGATCGTTCAGTCGTCTTTATGCAGCGTTGCGGCCCTACTTCAAGTGAGACTGGCATCACTGGTAGGGGTTGTGGCTCAATGATAAAGTTTGCCATTTATTGTCGGAGATAAAGAAGAGCGAGGATACGACCGTTCACTAGCGTCAACAAAAGTGGAATGAACGAAAACGAACGCATGCGTCTCTTTTATACTTGTACACCACCTCATTGGCTGAAACCTCAAACAGATTTGATTGGCTGCTACGAACGCGCGTTCCTTTTACAGCCAAGTCGTACTTGGTGCAATTGCGTGGGTGAATAGATATTATTAAAAATTAAATATTAATAAAAATTATTATTAAAAAACATAAAAATAACAATTTGGCTAAGAATAAGAGAGTCAGCGATTAGCTTGAGAGATGCTAACAGCTTTAGTCATTAATTCTAAGGAGAATAGGCCACTTTTTGACCGCTAATTTTTTGGCCAAGAATGCATTAAATTAAGCTTATTTTTGGTATCAGCGTAATTGTCAAGCGCTAGAAAAATAATGCACCTAATATGAACTTTTAAATTGGTTTCTAAATACTTTTTAAAATGGTTTAATTTCGATGATAACAATTTTTCTTCTCCTTGTTATTTTATTATTACTATTTTTATTTTCTTCAACCAAGTTGATTGATATTGACGTTTTGTCGGAAAATACATTTTCTATATAAAATTGATCTTTTTTAATAATCACTGGAATTTTATTAAAAAATGCAGTACAAGTCTTACAATATGCAACGAAATAAAAACACAGATTTAATTAAGTGGAAATAAAACTAACTACACGTTAGACAGAAAATCATATGAGATTAATTATAAAATGTAACTATTTCGAAAAATGAACGATTTGATACGGAAAGATATGTTTAGGTTTTATTTTGATAAAAATATTTAATTTCCATATTCAAGCGTTTAAACTAAAATCTAAAAAATTAAACTCATTAATTAATAACTCATAGGTACTATTTAGAAAAGTTATAATTCCTTTGGAATTTAACCATATGAGAAAAATTAAAATGACGAAATTGCAAGAATCTGTTTTGTACTATTTCAGGATTTGTAAATGAATATTTTTTAGTATAAGGTTGTATATATATGAAATTATATCAATATAGGCCACATAAAAACAGTTATTTTCCATCGATAGCTTACCACTATATTTTAGTCTGATATCTATAGACAAAATTCAAATATCTGTAGACATTTATTTAAATACTGTGTGTAGCTGACCAATACAGTTTAGTCTGATGTCTAGACATTTTCAATCGATTCGACTTTCATCTGGTTCATTTCAATACTGTGCATAGTAGTGTAGCACGTCGTGTTCTTGCATGCTTAGTTAAAAAAAATATGGAAGTCATGAAAGATCGGTTATATATATTTTATAGAAGTCTTACGAAGAAATGGTTTAATGCTCAATAAATTCACGATATGATCATAGAAGCATTTCTTGAGAATGGCTTAAGTGTGTCACGTATACGAGCGCTGTATCAGAAATTTAGTGAAGGAAGAGATTCAGCTTTAAGAATGGAAGGTAGTGGTCGGAAGAAAAGCGAAACACGATTACAAAACATTAATGAAGTAACTCGTTTAATAAAAGAAGATCCATCAATAACACAAATAAGAATAGGTGTTACTTTGGGAATACATCCTTCAATGGTACAGCGTATTTTGCAAGATATAGTGTGAGTCCGTACAAAATGGGTCACTGTCTGTACAGAACAAAGCAATCAGGGTAGAAAGCTGTCAATAATTGCTTCAAGTAATGCTATCACGACTAACCAGAGCCAACTTAGTAACAGTTGACGAGAAACTTTTTTACCTAAGAAATCTAAAACCGAGAAATACAATTGGCGCCTGGGTACAGCCATTTGGAGATGTACAGCAAATTCAAACAGCTAAAAGGTCCAGCATGGAGAGAAAATCACTTGTTATAATGGCAGTATCACAAAGAGAAGCCATTATTATGAAATATTGCTTATCAATCAATCAATAGACTCCCAGAGATACATACAATTTATTGAAAGCATGACGACATGTTTTCAGAACCAAAACCATGAACAATGTATACTTCCACATAACATGCGGCTATACAACAAGATAATGCCCGCCCTCATGTGGCTCAAGCAACACTTCAACATTTTGAAGAAGAAAACACCCGCTTGCTTTGCCAACCACCATATTCGCCTGACGTGAATCTATGTGACAGGTTTATATTTCTGCGATTGGAATTGGAAGCACTCCATAATGATTTTGAATCACTTGATGATTAGAAGAATTTCTGGATAAACATTTACCACATTTTACGCAGAATCGCATGGGCAGAGCACTCAACGAGGTGATGAACACATGGAAAATGTAGTAGAAAATGGTAGCTGCTATTTATAACTGATACAGAACTTATTTTTCTTGTTATAAAGCATATATTTTATTTAATACTTGTTATGATAAAAAAATGTAATACGTTTAGTTACAAACAACTGTTTTTTTAGATGTGGCTTATATATTAGATAACTTTTCGTTTTTATGGTGCACAATATATACGTATATTTACACTTAAATTGAATTGTTTATCAATTAAAATTTCTTGTATCTTTCACAATCTATACTGTCAAAATGCATTAATTGAGCATCTCTCGTATATTAATCACAGCCGCAAAAATGTTTCATTTTGTATTGTTAAATGCGAATATTATTAACAATTAATAAGACATCCTCAAGCCAGTAACAATTCGAACAGTTCAATGTCTTTTAGATATACGAGTACACATTGTATCTTAAATATTCTTTTTGATTAGATAAATATTTAAATATATAAAAATAACGAATAAATTTGTAATTTCCTAATAAAACAATGACATTATATATAGATTACGATATATATCGATTCGGGAGATGAGTTAAGTCAGGATATACATGTTATATATAAAGTTACAGAATTTTTTATTCTGTCATCTCCAAATAACATTTTTTTATAACAGAATTAAACACACCAGAAGATGATAAGATTCTGACGTTTAAATTCATTCTCTAAAATGGTGTTCATTGTTCTATAAATAAAATATAAGTTTCTTCTATACTAGCAGGCAGCATTAAACAGGGAGCTGGCGCACCAGGTATTACTTCGTTTATAATTATCAGACATTTTAAAAGCATCTCAAAGATCTTTATATCTAGTGAAACTTTTAAACAATTCATATCTTAAAAAAACACATTCTGTTTAGTGTATAAGAATTATTGTATATTGATTGAGCAGTCAGTTGAAGTTGTTTTTTCTTACAGACACAATTTTAAATAGACTCGTGTTTAAGAGTTTTCGTTCCCATGACGATAAGCACGATACAGTTGGACAGGAAACAAATATTTCTATTCTACCTTAATAATGTTTTGTGTTTCTTGCTATACATATTCTTGACAGTTTTTCTTTTAATTGTGATGAATGAATGCATGTGGATATTTTTAAGGTCTTAAGTAGACATCATATTATTTATGCCCATGAGAAATCTAAATGAGATATAAAATTATGGTGTATAATGTAATTTTCGATAGTAGCATTATTTCCTATTTAAAACATTTATGACACTTTATGGAATAAAAAGATAAGCATCTTTATTTCAAATATTGCGTATATCTTTTTGTCAAATATTACTCAATCTTTTGCCTTTTTGTTCTTTTGCCTCTGGGTTTCCCCTGTACATTGGGTCCCCAGCTCGATCATCTTGTTGATGCCTCTGGGTTACCCCTGTACAATTTTTGTACTAAATAAATTATTATTATTATTATTATTATTATTATTAAAAGTGGATTGAAAATTGCAGTCTTCTACTATTCTAAAACATCATTTGCTTATAGTAAATAGTAAATTGCAACTATTAAATTATTTTTTATAATGTTATTTACTTATTAGAATTTTTTCCAAATGTTTCAGATATTTCTATGCATATTATTTTTAAATCATTAAAATGATATATGCCCTAAGAACATAAGTAGTTGGTATTTAAAAATGCTGAAATGTTACGTGGACAAATAACATTATTAATCGCGTTTTTATTATACTTAATTACATCAGTTTGCAATATACTATTATGTATTTCTAAGATATTATTTAAATTGAAAAATATATTTAATATCTACTTAACCATAGGTACCTATACCATAATATAAAATGAATTATACCGTTTACCTAAGATATTCATCGATTTTAAATTCTGCATTAGGCATTATACAACAGGTTTATTTTGAATATTTTTTAATCAGCTAAGTATACAGTTGCTGCTTGCCAGCTTTTAAAAATAATTGCTGAGTGAAATTTAATATAGATGAGAAAAGCTATAATGATGTTACATATGTCACATAATTGTCTTGTTGAATAAATTTGTCGGCAATATATTCAAGAGATTTTTCGTACCTTCAGAATAAAATATATGCAATATTCACACCTGGGAATTATAAAAAGATGTTTCATTATTTTTGTACATTTATATTACAATATTTACATATGTAAATAAAGATACATATGAGACGAAGAGGATAATACAATAAATACGGCAGTTATTTGTATACATTTGTTTAAGCTGTGGAAGCATCTAATAATTAATATTTCATATGATGCATAGGTTGATGGATATGGAATCTTTTACTTAATGTTTAATAAGCTTGAGAATTCTTCTTTAATCTTTTTTTTTCAATATTATTGTAGTATGAACAGATTTTCTGGAAATAATGAAAACTGTCATGTACACATTTCGATTAACTAGTCTTAATAGTAAAGATTTTTAATTTGATTAACTTTAATTTTTGCAACAGACGAAACATTTCAATAACAAATCGGAAAATGACATTGCCAATAAATGTCAATCATATATCGGTCGCCGAAAAGATATTTATCTTCGCTCATTTTTTCATTTTTTTGTAATAATAATTGAAAGTTGTTTAAGCCTATCATGCTGAGTGTTGTGTGCATCAATTTTGTATGAAAAATATAATTAGATCACATCTATAAAGCTGAAAAAGTCTAGCTACAATTGAATTATGTCGGTCTGATGGGATTCAGCAAGTAATTATCAAATATGAACTTTCTTCCAATTAACTAAATTAATGAGATGCGAATCTATAAATTTGAGGCATTTCGGTGAAAACTTTATAGAGAACGTCAATATACCACTCAATATGAAACTTGTCCTGAAGCACGTAGGTATACACTTTACAGCCTGTAATATACATATATTAATGCATATGAAAGTTCTCACAATATAATTAATGCCGAAAGGCATGATATGATGAATTTGTATACTACTTCTATAAAAACTGTTAATAATATAATACATATATATATATATACAACGCATTTAAACAAGTTATCTTTTGGTGAATATATACACAATTAGGTAAAACATATTATCTTTCAGTTTATCAAACTGATAATATCAGTAGCTCAATGATTTAACACATTTAGAGTCATATCCGAATCAAAACGAATTATCCTTAATTTCTATTAAATATGAACTTTTTTTATTGATAGCAAATATTTTCCGATTATAACTCTAAAATATCTAGAAAAGAATAACACACTGATTCCAATTTAGCTTTTAAGTTTAATTTAGTGCATTTCCGTTTCAGCTTATTAAACCATATAATATAAACAAATTAATTATTTCATATAGGAAAGTGTATCCACATATATGAATTTATTTTATATCAATCTACACATAATTTCTGTCAAAAATGAAAAGGTTAACTATCGTAATAGTTTTAAACATAATTATATTTGAATATTAACGTTTTATTTACGCTATGCGCTACATATTATAAAGATAAATCATCCTTAATTTTTTATAGTTATCTATATTAGTTTAAAATATGATATTTTTCGTACAAGTATATTCATAATATATTTTTCAATTTACCTGTATGTTTAAAAAAGTAAGATTTATAATTTCAGATATTGACAATAATAGACATAACCATGTAAGCTGGAAGACAGGGAAGATGTATCACATAAATTATAACTTACTAAAATCCAAATTTGGACAAAAAATTCCTTGGGCGCCGTCAAGAGCTCTTGTCTTCTTCAAAGAAGAGCTCACATCCTTACAAGAGGCTTCTCGATACTCTATCTTGTCATAGTGCACTGGAAAAGTTGTTCCCGACATCTTTGTTCTGCCTCATTAAACTCTCTTCTTCTTCATTTTCTCTTGTCCTCACAAAGTTAAGGGTAAACGGTGAAATATCAGCATCTTCTTCACACGAGCGACATATTATATATTGCGTCCATAGGTCTGCAGAGTTAACTCACTAAACACTGCGTTTTCCTGTGGGATAAATTTCCTCTAGTGTAGATATTCATTCTATAATGGTCAGGTAAAAAAGTGATCAATGTTTTATTTGGTTTTCAACCTATATTATGTTTTGATTTTTTAATTTATTCATTTCTATATAACAGTTGATTTAATTTTTAAAGTATTTGATCTGTAAATAGTCTGCATATTACATCTTTAATAAAATAGAAAAATGATTATTATTAATTATTCAAATATTGTTTTCATTTCTTGTATAAACATAGATTAAAGTAAATGATTAAATTAGTAAAAAAATATTTTATTTTATTTATTTTTATACTTTAATTTTACATTATTATTAATTTATTTAGAGTATTCATAAAATATAGTTTAATGAATTTATTTTATTGACTATTGTGTGATTTATTAAAAAGCTTTATAAAAATAAATTATTTGTAAAATTGAAACCGTCAATATTTAACATTTATTTAATATTATGGGTTGAATACGATAAAATGTTTACAAAATAAAAGAGTTACAAATTTTAAAATAATTTTCCTTTATAAATTATTATAAATGAATAAAATTTTATATTTATTCCAATATCTTTCATATATTTACTGTTTAATAATAATTAAGTAAGTAAAACATAACTTTTTTAATATATTATAATTTTCAGAAATTGAAAAATATTTTATATTTAATTTATTATCCACAATTTTGTAATTTTATTTAACATTACTATTATAACAACCAATAATAAAATGATCTGTAAATTATAAAAAAACATCACAACTATAGTTTTTACCGTAAGATCATCAGTATCCTTTCTGATTTAATATTGACTTTCAAGCTTGCAATAATGACAAATTATTGTTTATATAGTATATTGAATTTAAACACACTAATCATATTTGGTAATCCTACATATATAGTTAAAATTCTATACTTGTATAAATAAAATATGGCCATTTTTTGAATTTTTTAATTAAAAAGCATTATATAATTTATACTTAGGTATATAATACAAATCAATTTGAAATTAATTTAAAAATTTCAGACTAACAAAAATTATTTGACGTATTTGAATGTAGTTGGAATCCATTAGTATTGATTTATTTTGACATTAATATTCTGATTAAACTTTCATGTATATGCATTATAGTCCTAAGAACTATTTAGTTTTACTCATTTATTATTAGCAGACTAAAATTTATTACATACAAGGACTAAACTTTACAGCAAACATTCCCAGGTAAATACAGACGCACTAGAGGGAATTAGCTTGAAATTAAGGTAAACAGAATGACAGAAACGATAAGGATGTATTCCCAAACTTTATTTACAGATTTGACTTGCAAATATTAGCTTATAGTTTTTATTCGCATATTCGCATACAGCAAATATTCGTCATTCGATTTGAAAATGGAAAAATGATAAAATACGTAAATTAGAAATCAAAGTGAGTTATGAATTAAGTATAACTGATATTTACTGTATTTCAAATTCCAGTCTATAAATATAATTTTTCTCGTATAATGTTTCTCGGACAATACATAAAGAATTATAACATAACCAATTTTTCATACCCTTTGAGAATAATAATTTATAATTTTTTATTGTAAAACATATTATGATGAAATTGACTATTTCACTTTAAATTGTTATCTACTTAATTAATTTAGAAGTGCGATAAATTTTAGGCCAGACTTATTTCATATTGCAGCTTAAGTAAAATTATAAAAGTGTTACGTAATAAAATGTTCATCTCTTCTAGTTTTCCAATAATATGTTTCCATGATAATAAAAGTATTCTAAAATTTAACAAATAAAATTTAGTAATTGAAAATATTTTACAATATGTAATTAATTATTACTCATAAAATATTCGTACTAAGTTAGGTAGAATAAAACATAATAACATAAATTAAAGTTTGTCAAATATTTCAACAAAAATAATTAAATTAGATACGTACATTTCTGAACATCCACTGTTATTATCATTAAACTATTTTCCAAAACATATTTATTTATTAGTACTGTCTTGTTTATATACAAATATTTTTTATCATTTTATTTTTGAATCTGAAGCCTCTTTAGCTATTAATAATAACAGTATTCAGGATTTTTCAGGGGCATGCAATTTATCTTTTTCAGGCGGTAATGTATCACGAAATCGATTTTAACTGAAAATATTATAAGTTTCTATTAAAATTATTATTATTTATTCTATTAATAATATACCACCTGTGGTTGAACAACAATCGGTGCAGGTATGTAATAGGTACATAAATAAAAAATTACCAAATTATAATTTATAATTTATATAGGTATATAGATAGGTAATACATATATGAATTATAAGAATATAACGTAATGTAAATATAGTACATATATAACAATATATACATATTAATCTCTCTGGCATATATGTATGTCAAATATAGAGAGCGGGGAATACGTAATATACTTGTAAAATGATTATGTAGAGAAATATACATTTATAGGTAAACAGAGTATCACCAATATTTTATGTCAATGGTAAATGTTAATGTTACATAATTTGATTTAAAAATACCCACAGAGCTAATTAGTAAAACAAATATGTATTTCAAGTTTTTAATAATAATGAAAATTATTCAATGTTTCGTTAATTGAGACATATACGTATATAATATTTAGGGTGTTATATACCAACAACAATTATTCCAGAGGATTTATCAATTTCATCCTTTGAAGCTTTGACTTAACGAACGTATGTGTTATATTTGTGATTTTTAATACATCTACAATATCTTCATGTACAAAAGCATTACTAATCAATTTAGTCTTTCCTGGCTCATTGTAGTGCGTCTGCAATTTTTTACGAACCGAAGACACTCCAACCCTTTTGATACTGACTGGTTTTTGAAATTTTTACAATTATTTTATTTTTGAGTTTACTATTTTAAAAAGTATCTCAGTGTTTAATAAAATGCGTTCCATTTAAATTTAGTTTTTTCTACCAAAGATATGAACCAGAAGGCCACTTATCAATGAGATTTGCACTTGTGGAAAAATATTTTTCTAACAATAGTAGAATTGAAAAGTCTATTAGTTGGTATCTTAGGCTCTTAAAATGCACTTTATATAGGTATTAAGTGTATTATTAATTATACATATATATATAATACCTATATATACTGCCATAGAACTGCCCATAAAGACCAAGTTGTAGTTGGCAAACAAATTAAAGTGTTTCTCATTTTTTGGTTTATTATATATATATATTTACTATTATTTTATGTTATTTTATTTATTATTTATATATATGTATATATAATCTATCTTTATTATATTATTATATTTTACTAGATATAATATAATAAAGTATATATATCTCACTTTCTAAGCTTCAATATATGTAGCTGTTGCATTTTGCAACTGTACAAAGAGTGTGGGCCACTGAATTGACCACACAAGGTCAAAGTCCATGTACTGCTGGCAATTAGTGTGATATAACTAATCAAGTGTATCAAAGGACATCTATACTTAAATATTAAGCAATTTTGTCAGCACGATTGCCATGTAATGATGAATGAAAATTAATCATTGTACAGGGCGAATAATAAGCCTGGAAACATAGGAAAACGAATAATGAATAATTTTAATTATACAACATACACGAAAAACTAAAGTCTCAAAATACTGTCAAGAGAAAGGTATGCACAATACTAGAGTCTGTCACCGAACTGGTTCAATATGCTTTCCATTCTTCAAAAGGCATCCATAAATTCTCTTCTTCCCTTCGGCCAATACTCTTGTCAGCGTACCAGCATCGATTTATGTGTTGCATTCTATAATTATTTTTTGGAGATGTTCAATGCTCTGTATCTTAACTTGGTATTATACTAGCTGCTTCAAATGGCCCTAAAAATAAAAATCCAGGGGATTCAAATCGGGAGATCTCAGCAGCCACTCCACAGGACAACGCCATCCTATCCAAGAACCTGGAAATTGTTCATCAAGAAACCTTCGAACCTTTGTAGCTTAAGGTACCAGCCGTGCCCCATCTTTTTGAACATATGCTGGAAACTCATTATCAGGGTTCAAAAGTGCTGGCAGTACTTCCTCTCTGAACATTGTTAAATAATTATCTCCACACAGGTTTCCAACAACAATCACAGGCCCGATTACTCTTGTGCCAAACAAACCACACCAGACCATGACTTACCCAGCACCCTGCATGTTTGATGACTCAAACCAGTTAGGATATTCCACACTCCAATACTTGTAGTTTTGCCTGTTCACTTCTGCACCATTCACATAAAAATTGGCTTCGAGAGTAGAGTGCGTGTGAGGGAGTGTGTGATTAGTGTACCGTTTTACATTAAAATAATAAACAACTAATTATTCATGTCTCCAGACTTAATATTTACCCTGGATAATAACCCGTAATCTCGTTAGTTGTTTATAATTAAAAAAGTCTTTTTATGTTTAGAAACAATATTCCATGTAGAACAATGCTTCTGTCTAGTTAGAGGGATCCCTAATAGTTTATGGGCATTTTCAGATAATGTCAGACTTAACTAAGCTAAATTAATATATAATAATAAATAATAAAGGCTTTATTTATGACACGAGCATATCGGTGAGATTTAACATATATTTCAGAGTGATCTTAGTCGCAGTGCAATGTACAGGTAGCTATAGAAATTACAATAATCAAGAATAAAATAAATATAAATATAAATATGTAAACCGAGTAACAGTTAAAAGAATCGGACGATTGAGTTTTTTAGTCCTGTCATTTTGCAGAAAGGTACCCGGGTTGTCTGTTGTCAGGTTGTCAGGCTGTGTATCGAGAGCTGCGAGAAGGTGGGAGAATGTAGTGCAGCGTGTGGTCATCTAGGATCATCTTTTTGTCATGTTTCGGAAAAGGATCTGTGTGAAATTTTGAAGTTTTACTTTTAGTGGAGCACCGATTACTCTTTCAGCTCTTCTTTCCACTTTGATGAGACGATTGAGGTCCGATTGTGAGAGGTTATAAAAGGCTGGAAACCCGTACGTCAAAACAGATCGGATGAGGGTGTTGTAGACGGTCCATAATTGGTGCTGGTGGACCCCGACATTTTTGAGTAATTTAAAATAGAACAACCTTCGATTTGCTTTGGTGACAGCGATGTCCACTGTCGATCCCATCGCATGTTGCTGGCTATAGAGATGTCCAGGAGTTTCGCGTTTTTGACTTGCTCGATAGTATTGTTGGATAGTTTGAGAGGTGTTGCGTTGATGCTTCTTTTGGTGATATTGCTACTTCCTTTGTTTTGAACATGTTAATTTCGAGCCTGTTTTCCTTTGACTAATTCAGAAGATGCGTAAACTCTTCTAGCATTGTGTCCTCATCGTTGCTACGGAGGTGAGGCGTGTAGGTGAGGTCGTCAGCGTATTTGGTGATTTTAGTATTACAGTGCAAAGATTCCAGGCTGTCTGTAACGCAGGCAAAGCAAAAAGGGGCTAGAATGCTTCCTTGAGGTGCACCGTTAGTGATGAGCGACCAGTCGGAGAGGGCTTTTCCGTTCCTGAATCGTTGGATCTTGGAAAAAGTCAAACATCCAAGTAATAAATTGTTTGCTTGCACCCAATTTCACGAGCGCGTCGAGGACTTTGTTGAAAGTTACTTTGTCAAAAGCTTTGGAAAAGTCGACTAAAAGAGTTCTGACGGCTCCACTTTCTTGATCGGGGTACTTGAGGATTTCATGCTTTATTTAAAAAAACACAGAAGTTGTTCCTGCACCCAGGCGTGGGAGAAAAGTAAACTGATCCTTTTCATACTGGGGACGATGGTAGGCACACAGAATGTATTCAGGATGAGTCTCTCTAGAATCTTTGACGTAATTATGAGGAGGGAAATGGTCGGAAATCTGAGATTTTGGGGTTGTTCGATTTTGGTATTGGCGTGATGGTCGCGAACTTGAAACAAGCTGGCACCTTGCTAGTTTTTACACTGTCATTGAAGATTGACGTGATGATAGGCGTTAATGCCATGGCATTTTCTCTGATCACCCATGCTGAAAGCTCAACCAGCTCTGGACTTTTGTTTTTCATTTGGAAGAGTTCTTTGTGAATTTCCTCTTCAGAGAAGGCCATGGTCTCATTTGGTAATTCGTCGTAGTTGAAATTGAGGCTAGCCGTTTCTGTATTGAGATTTGCGAGAAACATTTGATTGGGCGAATTGGCATCAAATTGATTTGTTGTTGGCCTTTTCTGACCAATTTTACAGATTGATTTGGTGACTGACCACTCTTTTTATGAGTTGGGGCGTTGTTGACCAGGTTGAGTTTGGCTTCTTTTATCAGTCTTAAAACTCTGGTGTTTATATTGAGGTATTTGAGGCGGTTTTTGGTGTGAAAGGCCTTGTCTCTTTTATTGAGTGAATTTTTCACAACAATGGTCATCTATGGCGTGTTAGTTTTTCGAAAGCGCATTACTTTTTTGAGTATGTAGATATCTTGGAGAGACATTAGTGTAGTAAAAATGTTTCTGTTTTGTCATCGAGAGATGTGCATCTCCTTATAAAATCGCTCCAGTCTGATCCGCTGATGGCTGCGTTTAAATTCGCTCTGATTTGTGGTTTATTGATTGAAACTATGTGTGGGGTTCTCGTTGGTGGTTTGTACACTGCTTTTGTGCGCAATACCACTTGCACGGAGGAGTGCAAGTGGTCGGAATTTGAAACAGGGGTAGGCTTTTGCAGCTTTGTACTGATTCGGGGCATTTGACAGGATAGGGTCGAGCGCGTTGTTGTTTCTGGTAGGGGAATGAACAGAATTTGTGAGATTGTAGGCTGCTTCGAAGTCATGTAAATTGTTCCTAAAGTCGTTAATGTCACCGCAAACTGCAATAAAAGGCTCGAACCTCAGGCTCTCATTAAATTACATCTAGTTAATTACTATTTATTTTCTTATTATAATTACTATTTAATCATTCTATTAATAGATTATTATTGTGCTTTGTATGGTCAATAATATATTTGAATGTAACCAATTAATTATATGTTAACTAAAAAGTAGAAAATAAATGGCATAACGGGCGTAACTTCCTGAATTTGATAATTTCATTACATAATATTCATATTTGATTTTCAAGCGAAATATTAACGATTAATCTTTTTTATGATGTTAATGTATATAATTAGTCTTTTTCAAATTATATTATATTTAAACCAATTTCATACAATATGTAATGAAGGGTGTAACATAATGGGCGTAACATTTACTAATTATAATTAGGAATTATGGATTATGAATTATAAATTAATAATAATTAATAATTATGTAAAAGAAACGTTAGCAACTAAATGTGACAATTCTATTAAAATCAAGATTATATCTATTATTTTCAGGTTATCAATTATTCTCAAGTCTAATATTTGTATAATATTTTTGAGTTCCGGTTCCACATTTCTAAAATGTCTCTGCCTCCTTTGTCCTGTTCTCTACACAGAAAAGGTGGGTCTCTCCTGCACCCTCAACGGCAAAACCCACCCGGACGGAACGACCTTCAGAACCGACTGTCGACACTCCTGTCTCTGCCTTGATGGCCGAGTCACCTGTCATGACATTTGCCAGGCACAGGAGGCTCTCCGTCCTCCTGAGGTCATCTGCCCCGGGGCAACCCTCTTCCGCCCAAAGGGACATTGTTGCCATCAGTGGCTCTGCTCCCAGGCAGTCCAGTCTGGGCAAGTGGTCGCCACAGATCAGTCTGCATTAGCTCTGGGTGAGTCACCTGTTATTTATTATCGCAAATATGTTAAAGTTCCCGGAATAGATAGGTATATTTATCTCATATTTTCAAAAATATTTAAAAAATGAATTATAATAAAAATATTAGTATAAATTAGTTTAATTATAAAATTAATGAATTGTTTTAATTTTTCGATTTAACTTAAATAGTTGTGGAAAATAAAATAAAACATTTGAAAAAATAAATATAAGTTGAAAATTTCCATTATAAATAATATTTGAGTTTTTTTTACACATGTAAGAGTTATAAGTAAAAAACTATTCATATACATTTTAAATTATTAAACTTTGATGATATATATTATTATACATTCATTTGCGTAGTATAATTTTAACATTTATTATAGTAAACATAAATATATATATCTTATAGACCAAATAAACGAATTACTCCTCTAAAAACCAAATAATACATACAGGACACGTCTGTTATATTTTTATATCCTAGTTAAGAAAAGTCGGTTACAATATTTTTACGCTACAATGTTCCTACAAAGAGCCTTAAATTTACATCGGTACTTTTGGATTCATACATTATTCCTATTTCTAAAAATAAAATATACATGAAACTCTTTTTTCTTGCAAAAGACTCTGACTCAAATGTTACAAGATTTTGACTTAAAATAAGCCTTTTACTCGTATTTCAACATTTACATACATATAAGCATATATATACATATTTAAAATTAAGAAAAGAGAAATATAAGAAACACTAAGAATATATTGTCTAAGGTCGTGCACTCTACATTTTCAAGGTAGACAAATAAGATTTAAATTACTAATATTTTGCAATATTACATAGTATGTTTATTATTCCTAATTATCTCAGTCAGACTAATTGTATGTATATAAAGTAATTAATTATATATAATTCCTATTGTTTTTCAGTACTGTCAGTATGTTCGTACATTTTAATTTTTAAATAATTATACTTTTATTAGTAAATATTTTTTTTTTAAATAACAATAAAGGCATTTAAAATTAATAATGCACATTAATTATTTATATTATTCATGGTAAGAAAAGCTAATTGATTTGGTCTTACTAAATTTTGAATTTTTATCTTTCAAATTTTTGTTAAATAAGCGAATATTAAAATCGACAAAGCTTTAATCAAAACATTAAAAATGAAATTTGATTATTCTAGAATTGATATATTGATGATTAAACAAATTTCGATTGAGAACATTAATTTAGAGAAAAAAATCAAAATATAGAAAAAAGGGGATTACATTAAAATATTTTTCAGGTCTCATAAAACAATCAAAAGTAACCAGTTGAATATTTTAAAAGCACCTTATAAATCAATGATTTATTTATATCAATAATATTAAAGATATATGTATATTTCAATGCTAATATATTTTCTTTCTTATTTTATTCATAACAAATACATGTATGTATATAGTTTATAGTTGTAGTAGAAATAAATATATGTAGTTATGTAGTTTAGGGTTTATGGATAAAGGAATAAAACGTAAATTTATTAAATTATTATTTATCTATCAATTAAACGCACCCTTTCAATAAGATATAGAAAAGTATGCAAAATAAATATGTATCCACATTGATATTTATACAAAATAGAATATATTATAAATAGAGAATTATGTGGCAAAAAAATCAAGTTATTGAAGAAAATGGTTACAAAATAGCAAGACAACAGTAGATCTATATGTAGAATGATACATAAAAATAAGTCCGAGACACTTTTATTTCTTGCGGTGGACGTTATAATTGCTCTATGAGTAAGTACAAGCAAAGGATTATTCGGTGTGACTGTCATTATGAATCAAGATCAAGGTTATTGATCCAGTGCAAGTTTGGCAAATGGAAGCATTTTTCTGAAAAGCAGTTTCTCAAAAATAACAATATTCGTGACAAGTCAGGATTTTCGACATTTTTAATTCGAAATGAATAAAATAACAGTATTCTAATTTAAGTGTATTAATTTACTTCTTCAGCTTAATTGTTCGGTAAACATAATCGGTTTCAATTAAAACAATATTTATTTAGCAATACGCTAGACATAAAATATCTTTCTTTTAATTACATAAAGTTTACATTAAATTTGTACTATTTATGTGTTATATTTGTAATATGGCATATTTTCATATTTATTATATTAAAAATGTGGTAATACTTATTTGATATATCATATTTTGAAAGGAAATGTCTTTAAAATAAAATTAGATAATATAAGACTATATTATCTGAACTCAGTGTAATGAATTCATTCTATTTTTAGGATTTTTAGTACAAATATAAGCTATAAATTAAAGCATAATTATGAAAAAGACATATGTAATATTATCCTATTAATTTTGTTTTTACTATACCGTTTTTAATCTAAAGCGGTCTTTCTATAGTCTTTGTTCATTTTCGCTCTCTTAGAAAACAAATATAATATTGTCGTATTAGTTTCCACTTAGTCGGATTCCACAAAAGTTGGATTCTCCAAAGTTTTAAACATTTTTATGCATTTTACTTATTTACACATAAGTTAATTTAAATTTGAATGTCTAAACTGTTAACGTTTTATATTAAGAAAAATAATATATTTTTAAGACTATAAAAAACTAATAGTTATCTGAAATGGATACACAATTTAAAAAAATCCAAAATTGAGGAATACACGGAAAATCATTGAAGTCCAAGACATAATCAACCTAATTTGCTTTTTTTCAATAATATTATATATTTTTTGGAAATCGATGATTTTCCAAATATTGTAAATACAATTAAAACTAATAATGTAAGATGAAATATTATTAAAGCAATACAATTTTATGCTAAAACAAAACTGCAACACATAAGCTCACATTTAGAGAACACAGTAATAATTTTCTTAAATTTCACACACTTATACAGACACTAGGTATCAGCATCTAAGATATTTAGAATTTTTTTTCATACTCATAGACACTACATTATATATCTACATAAGAACATGTGTCAATATTCCCGAGTCGATACGGTTAATACTATATAATATCTTCTACTTGTTGGCTGTTTTACCTTACTTTATACAAAATTATGCATGTGAAATAGCATAGATTGACTTAAATGTTAGAAATATCAGAGTACATTTTTTTGACACTTACAAAGATCTATAAATGTTTCAAAGCTTTGTAAATATTTCAATATATGTACTATGGAGTCATATATACATAGTAGCGTAAATTATCATTCCTCAATAGTAGTGTATGGACCCGTTTTCAACTTTCATTCCAGACGGGCGGGAACATTGCACATCAGCCAATCGTCGCACGAGCGCCTGGTCCCCCTGCAGCAGGCCCTGTAATGTTGGCACCTCTTTCAGGACCAGCACGGACAATATGGAGTGCCGCAATATCACCGAAACCCGACTGTGTCAGTGGAGGCCCTGCACGATGGATGATTACCTTCTGGTAGGACGGGTACACCATCTTAGTATCTAGGGTTTCTTTCAATTGCTTGTCATGGTCGCTAACTGTATATATATATGCGTGTATATTATTATATTATTGATTGTAATGCCGACAAACACATTATAGATACATAAAACGTATAATTTCCTTTACTTCGATTTACATTAAATTTAATTATTTTCAACATCTTGCAATATTAAGTGTCGTCAAAATGGTTATTTCATAAAATAATTATTCGTCCTTAATTTAATCAAAAGACTGGAATGAAAAGTGGAAAGAGCAGTGTGATATAATTTTTTTTAAATGGATAGTTAATTAAACTAAATAATATGCCAAACAGAAAATAAATTGATATTTGCTTAATTGTTCACTTTGAAGTTAAGGGCTTATCTCGACTTTAGCTTTATAATATACTATTCTAAAATGATGTTTTATTCATCTGTAAATCATTATTGGTAAAATGTCTTTATGAAATACGAATTGCAAGTTAAATAACTTATATATATTTTGATTATGAACAATTGGTCGTAAATAATAATTGTAATTTTCAAATGATATATATGCCTTCTAAATGTGTGAAGGTCTTTATATAAAAGGTGTAAATATAATAACAGATTAGTATTACATTTTTCTAAGAATTTTTATATAAATCCGATTTATTATATATATTAAGAATATTATCATTAAGAATTTATAAATATAAATTAATTTAAATTATACATTAATGATATACATTTATATATTAGATTTATTTATATACAATTATATACATTTATATATGTATAAGAATGTGTATATATGTAAATAATAATATATCTACGTCTTCCATACTCTCGGCACCATAATATGTTACATTTGGCGCCAATGCAAATGGTACCAGTGCATCTTTTTGGGGTACGATATTTCAAATTTTCTCAGATTTTCTCTAAACATTGAAGAAGGAGATTTTTTTATATTTCTTCAACTACATTTTAATTAAATACTCATGTATTTACTGATATATTCTAAAAAACGTAATCATAAAAAATAATCAAAAATAATTAATAAACAGGTATACGATTCTAAATAATCAGTATAAGTAATTATCTAAACCTATGGCAGTAGGTTGTTAGCTCATGCGCGCAATTTACGTACAGCAAGGTATATTAGACTACCACAAGAACGGTCATTTTTTAAACAGCTACCATTTAAAACCTAATTTATATTTTGAAATTATTTAACTTCTATCGCCTTGCGCCGCCAAAAATATATCAGTGTGTCAATTTTCAACTTCATAACTATTATAGAACCT
>JAYRBW010087204.1:0-22151 GCA_036023295.1 Invenusta paracnida
CCAAAAATGTATACTTTTGATACTCTCCACAAAATTCCGGCGAAAGTTGAAATCAAAACATAGTGAACCTGACTATTAGGATTGTTTTGGGTTGCTCTTTATTGCATTAATATTTCTCGTTGTAAAATAATAAAAACAATTGCGTTAGTTATGTTAATATGTCTAGAAAATACACCATTTGCT
The DNA here is from genome assembly GCA_036023295.1 of Invenusta paracnida. Lineage (NCBI taxonomy): Eukaryota > Metazoa > Platyhelminthes > Proseriata > Coelogynoporidae > Invenusta > Invenusta paracnida. The sequence continues at coordinate 184 of JAYRBW010087204.1, forward strand.
CTTAATTGCACAAGTGAGTGAAAGTCTTAAAATCATTTTGTGAATTATTGATATCGTTAACTGCAACATAATGCAGTCAGGCTACAAAAATATTGGCCTTAGTTTTTGATTAACACCTATAATCGTGTATTGTATAATATTATACGTAAGTTGTCAAAGCTTACAAAGTAGGTTTATTGACATAGTTGTGTGGCTTTATTTACATACTATTGAGTATTAATTATTATGAAGCACTCTTTAGTACTAAAAGGTTAATCACCACTTATTATATCATTAACATAATTTATAAAGTGGTACTATTTTGTTTGATGTAGACTTTATTAAGTATATCAGATCAGGCAATATAAAAAACAAGTAATAACACACTTAAATAGATATATTAGCTATTTACTGATCAATACTAACTCTTAATAATAGGTGGCTTACCTCGCAATATACAGGATAAATTGTATACACGCTTTATCGGTATATATATCTAAATCTTAATTAATTTATCATCATAGCCTTAAACTAATCAATCGATAATTAGCTAAATGCTATAACGAAAATCAGTCTGTTCAGGCCGGGAATATGTACCGGGGTTCAAACTTGCTATCTTCGGGTTTGAAGTCAAGAGCTTAACCCACATTGTTACCACTCTCCATACAACTTTAACTGTAAGATTGCAATTTATACTGCCGCTATGTATATAGTATGTTTATATTTCTTGTTTTATTTTAGGTAAAGTAATATAATTGGGAATTGTATTCATTTTAAAGTTTACTAAAATAATTAATTCTTAGAAAAGTCATATTTTAAATTCTTGTTTACTGAAACGTTATTATCTGGGTTCCCACATTTCCTTAAAACCGGGAAATTGAATTTTAAAATTATGTGTCATAATATTATACAATTTTTATGTTAAATTATTGGCATCACATAATTTCAACACGATTTTTTAGCTACAAAAAAATTGTCTGCCGCGACTTATCTTTTTTTGTTTTATTTATAAATAAATCACGTTGCGATTTGATTGACAGAGTACTGGAAAACTTACCAAGACGTTTTAAAAGTTTTAATTCAGGATATTAAGGGCTAATCAAAACTTTTAATAGAAGTGTGCATCATTCCATATGCACTCGTACATATATCTATTTTACTTAATATAAAATATCTATAATTTAATAATTTTCAATTCAGGAAAATAAAACAAAAAAATGTGTGGGAACCCTGTCTTGTGCATTTCTACTGATGAGTTAGCATTTAATTAAAATGTCCTTAATATTTGACTGATGGTAATTATTGAAATTATTCCAATAGTGCAGATTTGCCAACCTTTTAAATTTGGCGACCTTCAGTCTTCATGACGTCTAAATCATCCTATAAAGCCAGACTAATTGCTCACTCTCCCTCACACCCCTTCACACACAGTTGGACGAACAGAAACAGGTTGTGCGGGTCCGACGCCGTGTACTTCCAGAGGAAGATCTCCTGTCCAGTCCTCTTTTGCTCAGTCTGGACCGATCTCTGTCCTTTCTGCTCGTGGACACAAAGGGGAGACTGCACGACGCCGATCCTCGACTTATGAGGGTAAGTTTCCTCACTACTCACGGCTCACTAACCCGGCCCTGGGATTGCGCAATCTTCATCTTTAGATTTATGACTGCCCGACGTACACTGTCCGCCTTAAATTTTGCAACACTACTTAGGAAACCTGTGAATGCAAGGGTTATGTTTACCGATTTAAAATCTTATTTTTAACTGCAGAAAATATCACTAATTAGGGCGTCTTTTTATACCAAATGAACGAAAGCTGACATTTCATTGTTTCAGCATGTGTATAATTAATGAGTATCGAATCGGGGTCCTAAGACCGTATCATTTGAAGTATACTAAAATTAATGGGAGAAAGGATATTGCGCTAAATATCACTTGTAATGTATTTTAATTAGTCTACATAGACGACTACATTCAGTAACCATTTAAAAATACAGTTGTATAACTAATTATAGGCGAGCTATTGATTAGTCGAATTGGTATTTTAATGCTTAAGATTTTCATTCTGAGATGACTCTTATTACTTATAGCGATTCAAAATGCAGTATGAAGTAAATTGAGCATTTTAAGTGCAAATTAATAGCTTATTGCGGGAGACATTAATTATTTTCTATAAACTTGAAACCGATGAAATACTACCTATTTTTAGTATTACAATATATTAAATTAAATGATATTTTACAGCTTAAAAGGACTATTTATATCGGTGTATTTAATCCTGTTGTAAAATTTTAGCGAATTATGTATCTTGTGTACATATTGCACATTACCATTCTTCTTTTCACTTAACATTTGACATTGAAATGAAGACATATTAAGTGTATATATTGTATGTAAAATTGTATTGAAATGTATAATATTGTGCAGTTAAAATTTCTGCAACTAACACTATACAACATTCTTTCTTCATCAATAAAAGTTGACTGCGTTTACATTATCGTATATCAAGGATATTATTATACAATGGTAATTTGAAAATCAAGTAATATTGTGTTATTAATCTAAACCCCCAAGAAACCTTTATTCAATTTGAGTACCGTTAAATGTAAGTTCTCGGTACAGCAAAGCTTTAAATTTGAGAAACTGGTGTATTAGGGTAATTTTACTCTTGATTGAGAAATATTTGTCAGAGATATTTTGTTTTGATAATATTTTGATCATTAATAGTGAAATTGTGAATTTACTTTGATTTACAATATTAACATGTTGCATTCACACACTACATTTTACTATTATGTAATCTTTAGATGACCTTATTTTAACTTAGGTATCTACAATATTTCTGTGTTCATAGATGTTCTGCGTATGATATAGAAAGTTACTCGTTTATTTTTCTTTCAATTTTTAGGTTGATTTTGCCAACTGCATGCTTGGTGGAGGCGTTCTTGGTGGTGGATGTGTTCAGGTATTTATTCTATCTTTACTTTAACTCTACATTTTTATTCACACATTTTTTTAACTTGTTCGTTTACATAAAACTACCTTTGCACGATTTCACTAAAATAACTTAATTATTTAAGGAATATAAATAATGTGCCATAAAAACATTTTTTAAACTATAATGTTACACAATTGGCTTTTACTCGATTGTAAGTTCATATATTTATAATATATAAACTCATTGGATCGAAAATTATGTAATGTATGGTATTAATGGGTACATATATTTGATAAACTTTTAAATAATTTAAATAATATTTTTATATTAAGCTATATTAATAATAATATCTCATAAATGCAGAGTATAAAAATCTGAGGGTCTTATTCCGCATTAATTGATTAACTTTTTCTTTCGATTGCAGATCTGACTTACCGGTAGAGTTAGGTATAGGTAGTTTTACTGGGCTTTAACCAGTAGAGCTATAAGAATTTATAGAGACGACAGACATAATATAATGTCTCATACAATTTCTAAAACTATAGCTTGAAAATCTTGTTGACAGAATGATATAGTATCTAAAAATAGACCCTATTTTATTTACAGCTAATATGTTTTATAGCTTACATTCTATCGACTTTGATAACTTAATCATAATATTATTTGAATATTGTGTTTAGATATTTCACTTTGAAACATTATTTATCATATCTGTAAACCTAAGAACAGCACTTATTCAATTTTAAAATTATTGATTGATAGGTCTTTTTCTATGTCGCTTCGATTCTTGTCGGTGCACAAATAATATTGTTATGTAGCTATGCTCTGATTGGCTGATTGACTATAATTGGCCAGCTTCAGATTGTGCAGTATTAGCCAATGCCATGTGTTTAGAGATGACTAGATTTTGTTTTGCTTAACAATAAATACAAACATAATTAATTGACCTTTGGTTTACTAAATCAATAGTGTGTTAATGTTCACGAGCAAGTAGCAAATCCTAACAGACTTAATGAGAAGTAAGCTTGAATTTAATCTCCCCTCTTGAACTGAACAGGAAGAGATCGAGTTCAGCCTCCACACAGAACTCTTGGTGACCCTCCTCTTCACCGAGGAACTGGAAGACAACGAAGCCATCTGGCTGGAGGGTCATCGCCAGTTCTCCCGCGGCTCGGGCTACGCCAACACGTTCCGCTGGGCAGGAGGACATGGCGAACTGGCGGCGGCACCCCGTCTCTGTGCCATCGATGCGCTCCCTTTCATGCGCTGTCAAGCGGAGCAGTACTCCGAGAGGAACATCCTGCGAGAGATCAACAAGGCCTATGCCGGCTTCCACCAGGTGGGTAGCACATACTATACACTGATTTGAAGCCATTTACACAGTTTTGGTGTGTTTAATATGTTTTTGTGTGTCATATTATACAAGTTTTTTGTACTAACTGCAATATATATTTTCAGATATAAATAAGTTTATACTGGGATTTTCTGATATAAATAAGTTTATACTGGGATTTTCTGATATAAATAAGTTTATACTGGGATTTTCTTTTGTTAACGATTTTCACTTTGTTCATTATCTGTGCATTCAAAATAATTTGTGCTACATAAATTTCGTCCTATATACACGTATTGGTTAAGTGGGATCCATTCTATAAGACAATACATACTTGCCCACGCTCTCATAATGACTGATGAGATGTGCGAAACCAAAAAAAGAGATCATAAGCCATTTCTTTTTCAGGCTACTTTAGATATATCTTGTTTGGAGAAATAGCTTGTTATTTACATTATTTGTAATAATCACGGAATTTTGGTGTTCTTTAAACCCAGGACATGTCATTTTGCTTTCTTTTTGTTACCAATTCGAGGAGTAAAGAATTAATACAGTTTTGAACTACAAAAACTGCAAAGTTTATTGTGACATTTCAGTGTGTTACAAATTGGAGTTGAATGTATTATTTATAGTCACTTAAAGAAATGTTATGCATAATGCATTTTTATTACATCGACATAACATTTGCAAATCCTTCGGCCGAAGAACATCTACTATGGGGTTGTATCTTACTGGCGTCCCTTTTATTAATAAAAACTCTATAATTATATATTTGTTTATCATAGAAAAAATCCTCCCTTCTTCAAAAGATATTATTGACATCTCAAAATGATTATGTCTTTAGTTTAACTTTTGTCTCTATTTATCGATGTACTCGTGTCTTTGCTTTGTTCTTAATGAGTTCGTTTTTAAAGCGAGTGAAAACGTTATTTTGAAACAAATTTCTTTATTAACTGTCTACAATAACTATAAAGAGATACCTAAAAATCTCTTCATGCATAATATTATATCCCTTAAAACACCTGTTTGCTAACATGCAAATTTATGCATTGAAAATACACGGAATTATAGTTATATTATAATATAAGCTTAAGTATTCTCTCAAGGTCAACTCCTTTTACTCAGTTGTGTCTTCTGAATATCACCTATAACGCTTGTTCTTCCCTTATAGTCATGTAAAATGTTCCAACAGTTTCACATTTTCGCATAAATTATTTATTCATCTTTCGTCACTATGAAAAAATGTGCATACTTTTTTTTAATTTCCTTATTATTAAGTTGAGAACTAAGTTAACTAATGAAATAAAGATAGTATATTATTTTATAATAAGATTTGTGAAATATGTAAGGAGATTACATCTGTATGAATAGTAATACATAATATCTCAAGTTCGTACTTTTCTCTTATTGTTTATTATTAATTGTAAAGTCAAGAAGAATTTTGAAATCAATATTAGTCTCATCTTTCTCAACCTTTGCCTAAAACATCTAAACAAGTCGTCCGTACATATTTCTGTTTAAATGATTCCTTCCTGTTTACAGAAGATTGCCTGTGTTATAAATACAGGTGTGTCCCAACAACATATTTAATTGTTAATATAAAAGGTATTGAGTAAAACAATACTTTAATCAATGCACAGTATAGTGTATTTTATGATTACGTATAAGAAAAAGCACAAAAAGCTCGTTCTAGCATTGTTGAAAGATATATTATATAGTTTAAATGAAAAACAAGAAATACTTGACGTAACTTTTTATTTATTTTTAAATAGCAATTTATTCGTTTGACATTCAGGGCGATGACGTTGACGAACAGAATTACCTCCGAGAAAGCGACAGTTTCAAAAACGAAGGTAGGTTTCTGTTCTTTGGAAAATATAATAAAAAAGATATGACACTGTATTGTTTGTATTCTGTATGCATCGATTATTCTCTCTGATCGTCTGTAGTATTCAAGCGATTCCACCTGTTGGTAGACACCCTGACCCAATCAACCATCGAAGACGGCATGATGGAGTGCTGCTTCCTCCAGAATCAGGAACAACTTGCCAATAGGGCCGCCGACTTTAGCATGATGCAGCCCTCTCCTCATCCCGCCAATTCTTCTACTTCTCCTTCGCCGACTCCTCCCTCCCTGGTGCCTCACTCAACCTCGGCTGCAGCTGCGGCCGTGGGAGTAACCGGGACAACGAGTGCTGGAAGCTTCCGGCGGGGCAGCAGTCGGTGCACATCAAGAGCATCTCTTTCCTCGATGTCCTCCTGTTCTATGTCTTCGATGTCCGCGTCCTCACGACGGCCCAGTTCAAGCAGTCGAAGCGCTAGTCTTCAGACCGGCGGTGGCCCAGTCAATCACAACACTGCGTCCAGTTGTTGCTCCTCGCGACGGAGTAGCGGCGGTTCACGGCGGAGTTGGGATGCGGCCGCTACCTCCTCCGCGTCGAACGGTAGTGGTAGTGGTTGTTCGGCAGGACTTTTGTCCACCGCGGCTGCTGCGCTACAGCCAATGTGCAGTGGCGGAGGGGTAGTAGGTGGGGCTATAGGCAATGGTGGTGGGCCCAGGGGTTCGGATGTTGGTCTAGAGCATCATGATACGATCTTTGAGGAACTGGAGGATGCTGAGGAAACTGGAAGTCATCGTCTATCCGCTACTAAGATAGAAGATCAGTAAGTGGTTTTCGTAAAAATATATAGTATGCGTGTGTAGTGTAAAACAAGACAATAATTATAAAATAATCTTTATTTTAAATTTTTTACTTAATATAGTTGTAATTTTTTTGTAATTATGTTATGTACTACTGTCAACTGTAACCAGTAGTATAGAAGTATGACAATAATATTTTACTTACCTATACACTACCATGCATTATACATATTTTCTTTTTTCAGGGAGAGAGAGAAGTCAAATTCTTCCGGTTCCTCCAGTCTTCCCCTCCCTTTCCAAAAAATGGGTGGCTTCTCTTCCCCGTCCTCCTCATCACCATTGGATGACAACTACTTCAAGCCCCCACTAACCCGACAAGTTCGCGTGGGTAGTGACGCCTATGCAACCACTCATATGCTACCACCCAGTCTTACACCACCACCACCAATGTCTTCTTCATCGGGGGTCGTTGGTGGGGTTAGAAGGTCTGGCTTTCCGCTTTCGCCCTTAGAGACGGCGGACATGACAACAATGCTGATGGATGGGGACAGAGGGTCGTCTACCTCGGTAGCGGATGCTGTAGATGTGACGGAAGAGGAGACTGAAGATGATGGTAGCACACGCGCTCAACTAGCCATGTTACTTCAGGCACCGATCTCTGATAGCAGGAAATTGTCGCTTTCAAGAGATTTGTCACCCAATAGATATCAGGTTCGTTTGTTGTTTATGTTTTTGTATCTCTCGCTTATTTTTTGTTTACAGTGTCTTTTTTAGCTAGTAGTTTTTACTTTTATTTTAATTCCCATACTTTTCTCCATTTAATGTATATTTTCTCGTCATGTTTTAATTTTTGGTTTTCCAGTAAAAAATGCCTGATTTTATGCAGTTTCAATTATTTAAAAATTCCCCTTTTTTGCCTTTTGATTTTCTTCTTCGAACAGCGTACCAGGTCTATATTAGGTATTCCATTATGGATTTTCAAATACGGGAAGGACTTTATTCTCTTATTCTTGAGCACCTCAAAGATATCATTGACAAGATTTATTGCATTCTGAAGCCAGCCGTTGGAAATCTGCTAAAATTCTTTCCATTCAAAAACAAACATCACCAAGCACATCAGCTGATTTTCGTTTAATCTCTCTTCTCGACATAACTTCCAAAGTCTGTGAAAAAACTATCTGCAACCGGTATAAGGAACATTTTCATCCCCCCAATCAACATGCTTATTTTCCAAAAGGAGGCACGACAAACGCATTTATATCCATCTGTGATAAGTGGACACAGTCCTTAGACAGCGGCTCTCACGATATCAGAGCGATCATGGTTGATATGTCCAACAACGTCGACCCGGCCTTGATTACTCTAACCTAAAGCTTCTTTAAAGAAAGGACTCAACTGGTCAGCCAAAAAATACAGTATCTCAGCCAAGGGAAGTGACAGGCGACGTTCCTTGGGTATCTGTACTGGGTCCATGGCTATGGCTGAATTACATCGCAGACCTTGTGCCCACTGTGAAACATTACATTTACACTGACGACGTCACCATATCGACTGCAGCAAGTCACGATGGAAGTGACTCGCTCGTCCAGCCTCATCTTGCTGTGTCATCAGTTTTTCAATGGTGCAATAATAATAATAACATAGTACTCAGCACAAGTAACACCTTGGAGTTAGTCGTTAGCATACGTCGAAACCACAAAGTGAGCCCAATTATCATTAATGGTGCTGTAATCAAGCAGGTCAAATCGGCCAAACTGCTGTGAATCACAGTTGACAATCACCAACTTCCGAGCGCATACCCCCAACTGTCGCAGGAAAGCTAATCCAAGAGTATAATATGATCTACGCATCCTCAGCCGACATAGAGTATTACATCGGAAGTATTTCTGAATATGCCACTCCAGCATGGTATTCATCTCTAATGATAGCAGATCATTATCGAACGTGTCGAGGGTTGTGCATCATCTTCCCCGATATTTCCTACTCTGCCGCTCTCGACAAGGCGAACATGACCTTGATTACCAAACACCTAACTGGCCGCACACCTCCGCAAGATGTCAAACAATGATAATTCGCTTCATCACCTTCTTCCTCCACTACCAGGAGTCTGCAGTCAAAGAGGAACCCATCTCACAAGACATCATTCAGAGCCAAGTCTTTCATAATCGCTGCGTGCAACCTCCACAACGCCGACATAACCTCTCGCCACAAACTATTTTCTTCCTCTGGTTTTCCGACACATCTTGTACCATTTATTACTTTTTTCCAATATGTAATCGGTGTCATAGAATTTCACATAATTGTGTTTCACATAATTGCGTTTCACAAAATGCCAAGTGTTTGTGTATTATAAGGTAGCGTTTCGTAGATAGTACTTAGTAAAACATAGCATAACATAAAAGTAATATTAAATAGTTATATAAAATTAATAAAAGCATTGTTGACAAGTTTTTCACGCAAAAAGTTATCGCATATTCTGCTTCGGGGCTCCAGCTGCAGCTCCTGCGTATTGGTAAATTTCAATGTCATTGTTGAGAAGTCTTTCACGCAATTGCACCAGTTGCTTCGTAATTCTTCTGTAGCTGTTGTGAAATGTAACCCCCGCCAGTAGCAGTCGTTTTTTATTTATTGTTTATAGAAAGTGAATAATTATTATTAAAAGTCAACTGTTAACCACATCTCTTGCTTTCTACAAATGTTCCTCGTTCTGCCGTAATTGTATTTTTAAGTCCCGTATTTCGTGTATATACGCCACGCCAGAATCATTGTCTCTGTGCTAACTATCCATCTAACTTTAATTTAATTATAATATGCTAAATGCAACAAATTAATTGTGTTAAACATAACTCTCTGTACTTCCTTAAGTATTGCGCAATATTTGCTGATAATTGTCGATTATGTGAAACACTCGTAGTCATGTGATCATAAATGCTTTATTGTTATTTAGTTTTAATAAACTTTATCTCTCTCTCTCTCTCTACTTTTTCCCCTGTTATTTTTTACATTACTATTATGTTTATTCTAGTTTGTTTTTTTCTACCTTATTACTATACTTTTCTATTTATTCGTTTCCTTTACTAGTTTAAAATTCTTATATTTTTCATTTATTTTACTATCTTTTAGCTCTTTTTCTGTTTTTGTTATATTCTTTTTCTACTTTTGTACCTGATGTCGAATATTCTTCAGTCATCGAGTCCACAGCCCCCGCAATCCCACCACCACACTCCTTCGCCATCAACCACGAACCCCCATCACCCACAAGCAATACCGCAGTCCCTGCAACTTCCGACCTTCCCCTTCACCGGCACTAGCTCCTCACCCGAACCAGACTTCCACCACCACAAACACCACCGACAGTTCAGTAGACGGAAGAGCTCTCCCGCGGATCTTCCCTGCATCCACCGCCTCCACAAGTCCAACCACCAATACCACCGTCATCAGAAAAGCCTTCACCACTACAATTCAAAGTCGTCGCCTGCAATTGTCGTTGGCAGTTCGCGACGTCAGAGCCTCCCGTGTCCTACCAAGCGTCTTCAACATCTTCTATCGCTCACAGACTCGGCCAAAATGGCGATCCGGCCGCATTCTTCAACCTCAACTGTCGCAACTGCGGTCATGCAGCCGGAAAGAGGTGAAGATGCTTGTCTTCGACGCTTTGAAAAGGAAGAGGATGAAAGGCGCCAGATGCTGACAGATTGGGCTGACAAGTTGGCTGAGGAAGTGATGACTGAGGCCCTCGAAGGTCTCGATAAAGTGGAGATTCTCCAGGAGATGGCTGATGATATGGCAGCTTGTATTCTGGTTGAGGCTATTAATGAGGTGTGTGACAGCTTGTCTCGATGTTTCATTGTTTGGCTGCATTTATACTTTTAGTAGGTGATTGAGAATTGGTTTCGCAGTTTGATAAGTCGCGACCCAAGGAAGTTCAGATTTACATAAATTTAAAAGTAAAATGAAATGTATAACGCTCTCATGTTTCAAAGTAAATCACACTTTTATAACTAAGTTTTATCCAGAACATAAAATTTAAATCCTAAAGTAAGTAAACCAGTATAACATATCTTTATTTGAATAAAAAATAACCACCATAAAATAAATATCAAAATATGTAATTTTTTTTAACTTTTGAGCTTTCGGTCAACTTTGATCATAGTCGTGAAATAAACATCGAAGATTATGGTCAAGACTCAAAATTGACCAAAAGCTCAAAATTACATTTCAGTTTGATTTTATTGTGGTTAGTTTTTATTCATTTTAAAGATTGATAATAATCTGTTTATCTCATCGTGGCTGGATGGTATAATATACCTATTTTCGGTGGCTTTATTTACCAATTAATGGTATAATATAGGGTAATCTGATAAATTCTTACTCTTATTGATATTATTAAACACTACAATTGTTTTATATTTTGAAGAAAATAGCTTATAATTCTGGAATATATAAGATATATTTCATTTGTTTCTTTATTTAAGTTTGGAAATATGTATTAATTTTAAACGCGTTTTCAAAGTAATTATAATATTATGTAGTAGTACTTATATAATATTAGTTTTGTAGATACGTTGAAATTATTATTAATAATAAAATAGTATGCAGCTTTTTTATTAATCATAATTTTAACTTAAATCTCAAAACAATTCATTGTTTATTGTTGACGAATGCTCATAGGTATTGTTTCAAGCACGAATACTGATCTATAAGAAGAAGAAAAAATGTAACAATTTAAAGCAGTAATTTTGTGTCAAAAATATAGATTTTTCTTGATTCTGAATTGCCTCGATAAAAAAACTATCTTGATATATGTTGTCTATAATAATGTGTAAATGAGTTAGTATTTGTACACGGAAGATTCTTTGATTGTAGCTTTGTAATATTAAATTGATCCACACGACACTATTCCCCCTTTATTCGTAGAGCATGGAAGTGGCCCAATCTCAACGCGATGCCTCTGACCTGCGACCTTGGGCGGACCAGCTTTCCCACGATATACTCTCAAACGGGCTTAATAATTCGGATTGGCTATTAACCTGGGCCGAGGAAATGACCGAATCCATTTTATTAGAGGCTGTGAACGAGGGTTATGATCGAATCCTCAGAGGGGATTCTGTCCCTATGCAAATGAGGTCAGTGTACTATATAGTTAAATCATTACGTCTCTTTTAGCCAACCTACAAACATATTTAAAGGATTTCTTAAAAATGTATGTTTCCTGATCGCACTAATGTTTTTGTACAGCAGCTGTTACTCAGTACCAAAAGTAGCATTTGATTTGTTGTTTAACACACGTGAAATAGATAATTATAAGGATAATGACATATTTTTATTGAAGACAAGTTGCCTATACCTATAATTGTTGTCGGTTATATATTGCTTTATGTGTGATATTTTTCTTTTTTCTTTTTTATGGCATAATGTGTTATTTTATGAAATTCAAAAGAAAGCGTTTTAGACTAATATGTTTAAGAAATATTCAAGTATTTAATTTGTGTCAATATCAAAAAGTTAAATTCATTTTTGCGATAAAAATAGATAACCTCATTAATGTGATTATTTTATTAGTAAGTTAGAATTGGTATATCTGTTAGTTGTTCTCCCTGATTTTTTGTATTACTTACAAAAATTATACCTTAAAGTTACTTTATGGTTGTTTGAACCGTCTTACCTGTGGAATGTTGTGCCTTGATCATCTTCAGTCGTTTACCCAGCTTAACAGGACAGTCGATTTCCTCAAGCAGCAGCTATGGACTCGGATTTCAGCATCCGGACCTGGCTAGATTGGGTGATCTTCTAGTGCAAGCCACGTTCGATGATATTCTTCATCCACAACAGGTGAATACTATAATGACCTATTATTTCTAATCCAAATTGTGCTAAAGTCTATTCATTTCCATCTTTATTATTTTAATTTTTACCTTTTTATATTTTTTGAATAATATCTTTTTGCATATTTGCACACTAATTTGTTTCAATGAAAGTGTATGCTTATCTAAAATGCTGCTGGTGGACTTGAGCTCAAACACTGAAAAGTAATGAACCTAGACCCCTCTTACTATTGTTTAAAACAATATAAGCATACCAAAAAGTATTATGCAAAACTTTGAACTGTATACTAATACTGCTTAAATATGAAATCAGACCGAAATAAATTGATTTAAAATTATTTTTATTTTTAACATTCATTTCCAATATTGTGTTTTAATCTAAATTTATACAAAACATTTTTATTATATGATTTTTCCACATTTAGCCGTATTGCTAAATGTCCAGATGCTATTAATATTAAAAACAATATTGATTGGCATAATTTAGTTTACCACCATCTTCCAATTTTAAATGCAATTGTACGGCCATTATAGAGAATATTAAATCAATTATTAAAGAAATATATCTAGATTTTTGTCCGCCATTGATCGCATTCTACTTGGTTCTCTGTTTGTTGCTCTAGCTCTTCCACCAGGATATCTCGCACCAGACTGAAGAGGAAGAATCCTATCCTTGGAGTGGAGGCGAGGATGGTGTTGTAACAGGCTACAATCCACGCGCTGCTCTATCCAACGCATCGCTCTACTCCTCCGACTCTAGCCAACGCCTCTCCTCTCGCACCCCGTCGCCCTGCCCACCACACACGCCGCCGCACCAAGTAGTTCCTCCGCCACTGCTGGGGAACTTGGACAAACTAGCCGAAAACCTAGTAATCGGAAGCCTAGAGAACTTGGATCAACGTCTCTCAGCCTACCAGTCAAGTTTGGAGGCCTTTGCTAACCACCTGGTTCGCTCAAGTTTAAACGACGCATGTGAGGAGACGGTCCGACTTTGCCAAAGTAGTCCCGAAAAGTCCACCGTTTCTGTTTCTTCTGTGCTGCAGCAACAGTTGAGTTTAAACCGGGCCCAGCGGCGAAGGTGTCGGCAGAGAACACGAACTCTCTCCTCGACGGCTGGAGGTGGTACAGCCTCCACTCTGTCGGGGGGTGATGTTGGCACTGATGAGATTGGAGGCAGCTTTAAGGACGCTTACGATGTGCCCTACGAGGCGCTGACCAACTTTGCGGAGAAGTTCACCTCTCAAGTTATGGTTGATGTTGTTCTCTCCCTGCATAATAAGGTATGTTTATGCGGTTTATGCATTTTGTAGAATTTATATATTTATACTACTTGCTCTCAATTAAGTAGAGGAAAACAGCTTCGGACTTTTCTATTTTATTCTGCTAAAAATATATTTTTTAATGGTTCTGGTTAATATTATCATATCTCCAATGCCATTATTGCATTTTTTCATTTATTTCGTTATTCTTTACTTTTAATTGCTATTATTCTGTTACCGGATTTTGTTTCACGCTTTGTTTAATATTTTATTTATTATATTATTTACATACATCCTTCTTATTTTTAGCAACTCGGTCAGCTAGAACATGTTACTAATTTCGAACTAATAATTAATTCAGTTTCCAAGAAATATTTAAACACTACATTCTAGATTCATAGATTTTATTTCATCGACTGTGATCTTTATCTTTTATATGGGTGCAATTATAATATTAAATAGAATCTACTTCCTAATTATCTTATTTTTAGTTGACAATATCACTCCCTTTGATCCGCATTCGAAAGAACTAGATTGTGTGTAGAATTATTATTATGTAGAAATCCGTGTTCCATTCAACGCTTCAACACTCAGTCAATAAATTGTATGCTTTTGCTTCATTTGGTCTTGGTTGGTGGGCCCTTTTTCTTTCCCCCGTATATATCCTTAGTATCTGCATTAGAAGAGTATTGTAATTATATTACAGCTCAAATTGACCATAATACCGGAAAGCACAGTTCCGCCCACTTGTGTTTCACTCCCTATTTCCATCGCTCTTCTTTGTTGCTACTATTGTCTGTCGCTGGCCATTTTAAGACAAGTTCTTTAAGTTCACACCTCGTTCGATGGTCAACACCGCATCACCCAAGTGAAGGCAAAACTGTTAGGAAGAAAGAAGCATTAGCCGAGGTGTTGTATGTATTTCACTCTAATGGCTTTACCAAGATGGAGTGATAGATACATACCCTTGGGCAGTGTTGATTGCCGCCTCGCCTCTTCTGCCTGTCAAATATCCATCTATCCATAGACCACCCTTCTTTCCGATTCCCTCTTCTATTCTGCAAGGAATAGATGCGCGCCTCATTTGGTTCCATCTCGGGGCGGGCTCGAACGCGCATATGTCACCAAATTTTGGCTGCCCGAATTGGGAATAGTCCTGATTAAAAGAGCGTACAATTAAATATCGTTTCTTCTCTTGAAATATTGGAGTATTATTTTAGGTTGTACATATATATAACAATAATATAAATATCTGGAATTGAATTATGACAATATATTTAAAACTAAAATGTATAATATTTATTTATTTTAATTTGTTGAGTTTATTGTGATATAGGTTACGTATTAATACGGTTATATTTTTAATTAACTTTACAAACTTAAGGATTAAGTTAAACATAATTTCACCATAGAAATCAATGTTGATAATTTCCGTCATTTTGTTGAACCATCAGTGCTTTACATTGTTGTGTTTAGTGATGAAATTCACATCATTAATGATTGTTAATTATCCTAGGCCCTCGTAATATTTACTTAAGGTAAAATAATTCAAGTTTCCAAAATCATAATATGTTCATTTTTAGATTGCTCACGAATTCAGATTAATATTTCTAAGCAATAATTAAATTTTTATGATTATTTGATTACGGATTTTTATGCAGATCGGGGTCTTATTGCGTCATACTCTTTGATCCCCCTCCTCCAGAGTCAAAGCAACTGCAGCAGTCTACCCGGCACAGGACCCCGGCTCAAAGACCCCAGCACTACCTCTCGGCCTTACACTGATGATGGCAACCTTGCCAACCAGCGCAGTGGTACTGGCGGAGATCAGTATCCACTGGGCGTTGCCACTGGTAACTGGGGCTGCGGAGCCTTCTGTGGAGACCCTCAGTTGAAGGCTCTTCTCCAGTGGATTGCTGCTTCTGTAGCGGGCCTTCCCCTGGTTCTCTACTACACCACCTCTGATTCCAGGCTGCAAATGGTCAGTCACATTCTTCTTCCTTATCTCCAATTCTATAGCGATAAATAAGAACACTGTAAAATTTAGAACATATTCAGAATACAACATGTGTTCCATTTATGTGTTCCAATTCTAATTGTGTTTAAAAATACGTCCTGATGAAATATTGTAATTGTTACATTATAAAATGTTGATCAATTAAATAAAGCAATTTCTAAGTGACTTTATTAATAAAAAATAAATAAATTACGCAATAAAATTTCTACAGAATAGTAGTAAGCACGGTAGATGTTTGGCTCAATTTACACCTATCTCCCAAGGCTGTGGGATATATAGCCAGGGATAAACCTCACTGTAGTGTTCAAATATATAAACCGTATAATATGATTGAGTGATCTTTTAACAAACAATTTTTTCTAAACTGCTATTCCAAAGCTTTCATTAGTTAATTGTTTTCTTTTAAATTGCACAAATCATTTTAAATTTATCTAAAATTTGCTTTAAACTCTTTAATGATAAAATGCACAATATTAACTCTGAAATTAATTAAATTAGAACATTTATATAATTATATTCCTTATTGTTGGAAGGCCTTTAACCGATAGTTCTGTGTTTTGATAAATTGAGAATTTTATATTTACAGTACACATGTTTTATATAATATGCATGCTTGTTGAATTCATATTTTAATTGTTTTAAGGTTTATATGCACCAGAAGCGTGCGGTGTGTCGCGTCAGAAAATGAGAATAGTATTAATTAATGTGGTTTTGACATACTCTTGCTTTCTGAGAGAAGGGTTGGGTTTCCCAGTAAAAGACTTAATTTTTTAATTGACGCACCGCACCCGTTCTGTGTTTGTAGGTAGCCCTTTAGATACTGAAAAAGGACCAACATCTTAAATAGCTGACATGGTTAATACATTACGATTTTTAAATCTATCCTACAAAATATACAAAATTTCAAGCTAGAAAGACAATACTTTTCTTACAAGTTAAAGTGTAGTTTTATAAACGTTGAAGCGGTCGATTAGTGAAAGATAGATGAATTAATTGGCTCTAAAGCTGTGTATATTTCTGGCGATGATAATTATTCAATGTACACGTATTCGGTGTTCTCACTTGCATTAAAAATCCTGAAATAGGGAAAAAATTGTTTTGTTTTGTATCCGTATAAATTTTTACGGTTTTTGTTGTTGTAAAAAAATGATTTTTAAAATTTTGACACTGCTTTCAAGTTCAAAATACTCGATAGTACATAATTAATTATGTAATTATATATTTATCACAGAAATTAATCAATATACCTACACATATTTTTATATAGTGTAAAACAAATATCTCTGATATTATATATCGAAAAGGTTTACAATAAGGTTAAAAGCATATTGTATTTATCTGTGCCTTGCATATTTGACTTTTTTAAGCAAGAAAACTAGTTAACAGCTAATGCTAAAACTACCCCACTCACACCCTTACAGCTAATGCTCAAACTACCCCACTCACACCCTTACAGCTAATGCTCAAACTACCCCACTCACACCCTTACAGCTAATGCTAAAACTACGCCACTCACACCCTTACAGCTATCGGAACTGGGGCGGCTCCTGATGATGAACGAGTGGACAGTGAAGGATTTGTACTCAGCTCTGCACGAATACTCCTCATCTTGTCAACAGCACAGAGACCAGCAAACCTCCAATCAGGTGGTCTCGGTCTTCGACTTCATCATGCAAAAGCTGTGATCATTTCCTCTCTCCTCTCTCTCTCAATAACTCACGCTCAGTATCAACTCCAGTCCACATTTAATTGCTTTCTAATTTTGTTTGTTTGTCTGTTTGTTTGCTTTTTTAATGAACTTTTCTTTTTATTTATTATTATTGTTGCTCTATTATAACGAGCAGTTGCAACTCTGAACATCACCTTTAAGAACTTTCAGTAATTATAATTGAAATATTATTTATTTTGTTGCGCATTAGCACATCAACAATTACCAACCATTTCTACAATTTAGTCAATCGAATTCTTTGCCTTCATCTTTACAGTTATTTAGGCAAAGATAACTTCTATTTCAAATATTGATTTTTTTTTCTAGTAAGAGCCGAGTTGAAATTTGAAATGATTGATTTGAAATTTATTTCAGAATAATATGTATCAACATAGATACTATATATCAAAGTATTTAGATATTCTGCACATTATTTTACAATACGCGATAGAAAAAATTAGTATACTATCAATTATAATACATAATTTTATTTTATTTCATTTCATTTGTGTTGGTATATGTTTGTGCGTTTCCAGACTACAATGGTAGCTTACATTCTTTTATCCGCGCTACCAACAAGCAGATTTAGTCAGTGATAAATTCATTATTATTATTATTTATAACTAACCTGTTTCTAATGTGACGAATAATGCATCTCGTCCCTAAACTTCAGTCACTATACAATACTTGATAACTGTTATTATACTGTATATTATGCTATATTATACTCGTGAAACCACAACTGAATTATTGCTACTATTTACCAATACTTTTGTATTTTCCTGACTCTTTGAACTCGGCTATTTGTGTATCTAGGTGTATTTATCCCAATAAACATACCATCAACTCTCCTGCATTCTAAGAACAATAATACTCAGAGGCAATGAACTCATTCGATGTTTAATATTGAGTATATTATTACCTGATACTACTATTAATAGGCCGACAAGCTGGTACTGTATTATTGTTTACTCTGTACAGATTATTTAATTATATAGACGCATAATTTTATCTTATTGGTAAATGCATAAACATACCTGTTACATTCTTTCCATGTGACTAATAACTATTGTTTTTATTTTTGTTGTACATATATATTTTATATGATTTTTAAAAGTAGAATAGATGAAAGAATTTTGGTTAACGGCTAAGTAGTCATTGTACTAACATTGTTTTTTATTTAATAAACCAGTTAATACGCAAATTTATATAGATTTTCAAAAAAGTGAATGATTTAACAACAGTATTCGTTGTAAGTAATGTTTACAATGTACACTAGTCTTAATTAATATACTCTAATGTACGTGCATCGATTACTACACTTATCTGCTTTCCCAATTTATATGAGCAATAAATAAATTATCCTTTTCAATAAATGTATTTATTGAAATATTTTTTCGTTAAATATTAATATAATTAATATCACAAGAAGTTCAAATTCGGTTTTTAATTAAAGGTAATTGAAGTTTATGGGTAAAATCAATAACATTTATAATATCGATTGATAGATTTCCCTAGTTAAAATATAAATGAACTTTATCTTTGATGTTATCAATAATTTTTATATTTTAAATTTGCTTATTGACTTGAAGTTAACTCAACTTTTAGGATACTTCAAATATATGTTTGTTATAAATGTTTTGATTTTATCTCTTCTTACCTTATTTTTCAGAATTGTTTAATTAAAAATATTTACACATATTTATCCATTAGAAAACCATAAAAATGAACACGACTTATTCCAAAGTTAAGATCGTAACTAAAATATTTGGCATTCATCAATATCTGTATACAAAGTGAAAGTTTACATATACAATATTTTTGTTTAATGAAACCATCAGTAATTTGAGTAGTCATTATCCGAGCTATTTGTTGTATTTGAATAGTGTTTAATGTAGTGTATATTTTAATTAACAATATAGATCACTCAAGATGCCATATTACTCGTGGTGCACATTATTTCATAAATAATGATTGTCTTATTGTCTTATTCTCACTTATGATATGTAGTCCCAGTTTAATGAACTATAGAATTTGCTGTCACCCAATAAACTGTATATATATTTAGTGTATAATACATATAATACACTATTCATTATTAATTATGACTTTTTATGTATATAAAAGGTTTGTTTTTCGACCTTTTCACTTCTCCAAAAACTTTGATTGTATTGTTTTTTTTTTCTATCTGAGTTGCCAAAGAATAATTAGCAATGTTATTCTACAACATTATGTTTTACTGAATTGTAATATTTATCTTCTTATTTCAGTTCATTATATTATACATACATATAGCTAGCTCGTACAATTTACATTATCTATGCATGGAATGTTGTCATCGAATCAGTT
This sequence comes from Invenusta paracnida, assembly GCA_036023295.1. NCBI lineage: Eukaryota > Metazoa > Platyhelminthes > Proseriata > Coelogynoporidae > Invenusta > Invenusta paracnida. Next base: position 20,230 of record JAYRBW010087204.1, read on the forward strand.
TATGGAAAATACAGTTTTTCAGATGAAAACTATTGGATTTTTAAATATCTCTTAGAAGGCAAGTAATATTGCAATTACTCTTTTTTAGACGGTTAATGTATTTGTTGTAGTCAACTATAATTCTTCCCCAATTATTTTAAGTGCTTTGATAAAAATAAAAATTATTGATCAAATTGGATATCGATTATAGTACTAAATTTGAATACGCACGAAAAATATTCAAATGTGTTATTTCATACAGAATACGTCAAATACAGTATGTCCATAAAAGGAAGCGCAAACCAATAAGATGACTAGAAAATATAAGCATAAAACTGATCATGTTGTTAAAACAAAGGACATTTTTTGTAGGCACAATAAAAAATATCAGAATATTATGTAACCTTAAATATCAAAACCTTATTACATATGTAAGAAACAATATTTACACTTAATCTATTTACATTTTGATCTATATTAAATTCGTTTTGTGTTATTTCACTGGATTGACCTCTTTCCTGGACACACTGTATAATAACAAGCTTATTATTAATTTTTTAATTCATCAATTTCATTTGGAACAATTTCCTAAATAATTTTATTTTTAAATGTTTTTTTATTAACGTCTGTATTTTATTGTGCCAATGTTCCTGTAAAGACGGATGCTTGATCGGTCAAGCGTGTTTTATTTTTATGAAGATTTAAATAATATTAAAATGAATATTATGAATCGTTATTTTAATATTTATCATATTAAATCTGTAGAAAATAAAATTAAACAATATTTCATCTATTCACCTAAACTCATTATTCTTTCATTAGTTGCCTATAAATATTATAATAACATCGTCTTATATTATCTCAAAATAAAACCACAATTCGTTGTAACTTTTTAAGTTTTTGACATCAAATTTAAAATTGTTTGTATTATTATTTTGAATAACTTCTTTATAACAATTTTTAAAGCTGGTGATAACTACTTTTGCATAATATAATTATAAATTTTATTAAGAATTATAATTATTTATGGAAAATAAAAATAGTTTATTCGTTGCATACTGTAGCGAAAAAGTGTAATTAATTGTTGAATAATCCTCGATTAGTATTGCCGCGTCAGAAAAATCGTCGATATTTATATAAATATTTCAATAACGTAAAGTTCGAAAGTATTCATATAATCTTCTATATTGCATATTATAAAATATTGAAGTAGGATGTCTCACTTTTCAAAGTTAAAAATAAGTATTCCAACTTTTTGACCAGCAACAAACCAACTTACTTTATAAGTTAAAATACTCCCGTTATTATTTTATAGTTTTGATAAATAATTCTCCTTTTTAACGCACAGTCAAACAGGCTGCAGAGTATTCCCATAATTGGCTATCGATGCACATAACATAAATTCCTTTGCTCAATAATATCTAGGTATGTGTGTATGTTTAGAAATCTCCGACTTCGTCGAAATTGCGCAACTTCTTTCAAGACTTATTGAGTACCCGCTGCCTTGTGATGTTGCAGCCTCCCATGCCACGGTATAGAACATTAACTGACCAATTATTTCAAGGGTTTGAGACCAACCCCAGGTTCTGAAGGCATATGCCACCTGGAAGTAACTGCTGTCGATCTATTATTTTTGACATTATATACTAACATACCTATAATATATATCATGTATATCAAAATATGAATCTAATGAAGCAAAATCAGTGCAGCTTAAATGAAAAATGTAAATCTTAGTAGAATGTAGATAAATAAAGTTTAGGTATAATTCAGTTTGCATAGTTAATTAATATTGTCTTATCGTAAAATACAATCATTGATATTTACTTTTATACTATATAGTAACGTGCATAATATACTATAATTTAATAATAATAATAATAAGCGTTTATTTTTTCAAAAATGGGAATCAAAATAAATACAGAAAAAAAGCCAGAAACAAG
>JAYRBW010087215.1:0-22151 GCA_036023295.1 Invenusta paracnida
ATCAGCATCTTCCACTGTTAGTGCAATACGTCGACAACAGCAATAAGCTATTGACAATTTTTGGTTGACAATGAATAACTCGCTTCTTGAGAATGCCCCATAAAGCATTGTCTGGGGTAGTCAAATTAGGGCTACGTGGTGGCCATGGCACAGGTCCATGTTTCCCAATCCACCTTTTTGGGAAATGGTTAAAAAATCACGATTTCGGATTGCGTATGAGCAGGTGCTCCATTTTGCTGAAACATTGGATTGCTGATTCTACGTCTTCGTAATTCAGGTAGAAACCGATTTTCAAGCATGTCAAGATAACGATCTGTAGTAATTTGGCCATGGCAAATAAAAGGTCCAATCAAAGGTCCATCCGAATTCGTGATTTTTTTAACAACCATTTCCCAAACAGGTGGATTGGGAAACATAGACCTGTGCCATGGCCACCACGTTACCCAGACAATGCTTTATGGGGCATTCTCAAGAAGCGAGTTGTTCATTGTCAACCAAAAAATCATCAATAGCTTATTGCTGTGGTCGAAGCCATCTTAAATGAAATTGGTGAAGACAGAGAATTGTTACAGAGGATGTCAAACCTCTAACAGTGAAAGTTGCTGGTGATCAAGTGGATCCTCACGATATTTAATGCTTAATATTCTCTTATTTGTAATAGACCACTGCATCTGTAAATGTTCTTAGTTTTAAAAATATAATCAGCTTTATAGTACTTATATTTTTATTTTTTTATTTTTTTTGCTAGATTACACCCCTTTCGTGGGCGCACTGTATAAAGTTCAGTCAATGTAATCATTTTTATAACAAATTTTACCAACTGTGCAAGGTATATGATATATTTTAAACTACAATAAAAAACGGAGAAAATAGATTTTAATACAAAATTTGTTACAAGAAAGTTTTCTAACTAAACTGGAAATATTAAATAATTATCTCCCATCTAATCTCAATGTAATTTTCAGAATTAAAACAAAATATTTAATTTCGTAAATTCAAATTAAGAAATATATTTTAACTCTTCCTTTTAAAGTTGTCTCTTATTAGACAAATTTGTTAATATTGCTCGGCCTTGGTATGAATAGAAATATATACATTTTAAATATCATTATAATTAATTAAATCATTTCGTTAGAAACAAATGTTTTGTTAAATTTAACAAATTATCAGATACATTAATGATTGCAGTATGCATATCTAAAAGCAGATGTATATATTATTACACTAAACATTCAAAAAGCTTTCTAAGTGTTATGCCCGAATTATAAAAAAAAACTGACGCATATAACGTGTTTTTAAAAGTCTCAAATTTGCATCCGCTTTCTTACCTTGAGTGTACAACTAATTAAATATTCAGAAATAAATTTCATTTGAAATAAAACATAACATCCTTGTTCTCTCATCACACTATCGTAAAACATACGACCAGCATTCTAATACAGAAATGCAGATCTTTCTGTGAGACATCACGCATCATTAGTTACTATTACTTATAGTCAATTTTCATACATACTAGACGGATATGTTAGCCTCTTTAAATACCTATTCTGTTGACTCATTTGTCATCTGTAATAAAGCAAATCATTAACTATTAAAAAGCGAATCCTTATAAATGTTATGAAGGTTACAATTTAAATAATAATGAATATTTTTTTCTCATAAAAGGGCTTATATAATATCGTAAATATTACGATTCTTTATTGCAATATAAAATCATATAACATGTATAAATATACTAACATTTATACATTATAAACTATATAGGTTTAATACATTATGTAAAGAGTTACATATAAATGCTTAACATGCATACTTTAACATATTGAATATAATTAATCAATCAGAAGCAAATTTATTATATTAGTTGTCAGATAATTTTACAAATTATTTTATAAAAAGGCAAATACATTCATTATGCAATTAAATACATTGAAGAAGTGATTCTTGAAAATGAAATTAGCAAAAGTGATTTAATAAACTAAACATAAAACATTGATAGAGTCATGTTTAATAATTATATGTTATATTAAAGAAATTCTACTAGCTAAAATATATTTTATAAAACGTATTTATTTATTTTCATGTGGGTGTTGTATTCATGTAACAAAATGTCATCATGACTAAGACATAATTTTATTCAAAATCGTCTTAATTTATTATCTAAAACAATAACCTCCTAATAAATAAAAAACCACAAATAAAATATCAACTTTACAAAAATGTAATTAAATAATAGTCAGTATTGCTAATAATACTAATAAATGTAAGTAAATACCCAAAAAATGTAAATATAATATATTGATTAGTATAATAATATAAAGTTTTTATATATATAAATAATATATGAAATACAGTTTTAATAATATTAATTAATATATCTTTCAATGCAATTGTTTACGTTGTTTAACTCTTCCAGCTGCCATATTCTTCTAAAAAGGAAAACATTTTGTTCTATTTAACTTAATTGAAGTACCCAGTTTCCATGTATATAGCACCATGTATGCAGCAAAAGTAATAATATTTTATAATTTACTAGCATGAGGTGTGTTTTCAAAGGTATAAAAAATTATCGTTTTTGAAAATAATGGTTACCCGCAAATGGCTTCTGAAAACATAGGGGCTATATACATCTATTCTACTAATTTTATTTCAAAATGCAAAGTTTAAATGGCCTCCTTTGTTAAGTTAAATAATGTTTTAACCGTCAAATTATAATTTTGATGCGTATTAAGATATTTGAATTTTATATAAATTTGGTGATTTATATATTCCAAATTGCATTAAATACGCGCATATATGACAAAGATTTAAACTTGCTATTTGATAATTTTAAAATCTGGTAGACATATACCTCATACGTATAAGCTTGTACATATTCAATTGTAATAGATACGCGGATATGTACTTTACAGATATAAAGCAGACGGATTGAAACACGTATGGTTTAATATTATCATCCTTTTCGTTAAGCTTCAATGATTTCTTAAGTCGCCTATATAGTTTCATTATTAAGATGTGAAGTTATAGCAGTAAAATAGGGTGACTGTACAACTCCTCTTTCTTAAAGTATTAGATTAGTTTAGTTTATTTTATTTTATTCATTTTTTAATCATTATTCCTAAAGTTGATATAATATCTTAAATTTCATAATATTCCTTAAATTTGCTATTATCGTATTTTATTATAAGTCAAAACGAATATAATTTGTAATTATTATTGTTTACCCGGATACGTTTTTAAAAACATTTAAACACAACTGAGCATTGAAGCTAAATGATATAACATCCTTGTATAGACTTATTAAATGCATACCTACATATTGAAAGTTACTTTTATAGTTTACGGTAAGATAATCTTATTCACACAATTGGTTAATAATATGACATTAATGTAATTAAATATAGCTACATATAGATACATTTAATATTGTGTAAATAGAAGGATCACACCATTATAGACAAATATATATAATATATGAGGCTTTTTATGTTTGCATATTATAAATTATTAACTATTGAATATAGCGATTATTATTGCTGATATGACTTAAACAATGACAATTTAATGACGTTGAAATAGTCTTTTTAGTGTTACCATAGGTATACTGTGTTATAATACTTAAATACGCCAAATACGTCGTTGAAAGCACTTATAAAGCGTTCAAGGCATCAATCATTAGTTAATTATTTATTTAATTAATAATTATAATACAAAGAATAACTTAATATAAAGCACATTGAAAAAAAAAATTATATCTAATGAGAGGCGTTCATAATCAAGTATAGAATAGTTTCACTCACCTAGAGTAAACGCATTAGTTCAGTTAGTTTAAAACATTATTAACAGTATTTTTTTATCGTTATGTTTCCAAATGTTACATTCACCTAAATATGAATTTACAGTTAATCAGTTAACATGACTATTTTATGTGTGCAGATATATATTAGCGATTTAAAATAAAGACAATCATATTTTGCGTTACTAAATGAAAAGCAATATCTGTTTAATGTCATTATAAGTACACGAATCTATAAATATGGATGTAACATTAAGTTAATAATTATTATTACTGATTATTTCGCTTCTAAAACTTGTCTTGGTTGGTATACATACATATATGTTCAATGTATGTATATATATTCACAATGTTTTGTTTTACATTTTAAAATGTTTACATATGTCTTTTAAACGAATTTTTCGATGTATATAAATAAAGCAACATATATTTTACGATTTTTATTAAGCTGAAATAAAAATAATAATGTTGATTATTATATATTTAAGTCATATTTCATGCGCATTCTTTAATCTTATTTTAGTCAATGTTTGATCGGCTTATACCCCAGTCACACCTACAGGCATCCGATCACTTCTTGAGAAGTTACGACCAATTGTTACGGCCAAGTTGTTGGCTAAAATCGGCGACCGGCACCGACTTTGTGATGCAATGTGACTGGCGTATTAGAGAATCCGAGATAGTGTTTTAGGGACTTTGTGAAAATTTCTTATTAGGCGACTTCCAGCTTACGTTAAAAATTAATATCTCCTTGAATCCATAATATCAAGAATTACCTATTTCTCTGCAGTGTTATGTAATAATCAGTTGTTGATTCTTTACTATCTTTGATTTGCGGCGCTTTACATTTTTTACCGTAAATCAGTACTGTACAAGATGTTTAACTCACTTTAGTCATTTAATTATTTTCTTATTATAAGATTAACTATTAACATGCTATTTAAATTGTAGACTTTTTGTGGAGTCTGCGTGTGTCTTTTGCGAAAGCAATAAAATAGATATATATCTTTTGTTAGAAATTTTAAACTAGGTAATCCATATTTGACTTGTTAGAGTTTGAGTGCCACACCCACCTGCTTAATTATAACTTTACTTTTAATCGGGATATTCCTTTGTCCGATTTCGGTACATCTTTTCTGCCAAAATCATAATAATAACTTTTTCGAGAATTATAGACTGTTTTGCATAAAATATGAAACTAGGAGCATTACGTAATATGAGCAATATAGTTTCACTATTTAAAATTATAAACTATTTATATCCAAATTCCTTGAAATATTTTACTTGTTTACAAAAATAAATGAAACATTGTAAGTTACTATCATACGAGAAACACCTTGTTTTTATTATCTTCATTTATTGGCCACAGAAACACCTAGTTTATATTTTCATTATTTATTGACCGCAGAAATGCTCTAATGAAGTGTGAAATCCCTATATGGATAGACCTAAATTAAAATTAAAAAAACATTTAAGTTAAAAATTAAATGAAAAATGTATAAATCGAAGACTTGCATTTTGACGCGCACGAAGTAATTAAAAAATGTATGTTTTGCTATTTTTGAAGCTCATTCCTGCCATACATATTTACATGTATGTCCATATTCTATTCGTAACACCTCAAAAACAATCCAAATCAATTTATTGCAGGATCGACAAGTTACTCCGTTGTACGAGATACCCCTAATTTAGACAAATCTGGGATCCTGGAAAAACTGTATGAGACAAAAATTGTTCAAGATATGAAGGACACTTGCGGCGGGTCCAGATGTCAAATGGAACACGGAAATCGGTTCGCATATTTATTAATTTTGTGTTTGTCACCAAAATGTAAAATAATATAATTTTTGTTAGGTATGTAAATAAATTATTTTTTTACATTTTATGATAGAATAAATACTTTTAAATATTGTATGCAACCTAACTATGTCATAACTGAATTTATATACCATTTAAGTAACAGCAAGAAATTAATTGTGTTCACAAATATTTAGGCGAAATTTATTATGATTATTTTACAACGACTTTTTTGTAGAATGACAATAATAAAGAACATAATTTGGTTGGATGATTAACATTTTCAAATGTAGAAAGAGATTGTCAGTATGTAAATAACTCGAGATACATTTTATCAATCTTACTTTTTATAAGAGGACTACATTAGTTTGTTAAATTAGTAATTTAAATTATCACCTACTTCATTTATTCAAATAGAAATCTGCAATTACGAGTTGTCTTTCCCACCAATCTTTATAAAACATAATGAAAGTTGAGGATACCAATTTATAGGCCTCCTAAACATACCTCCATTAGATCTTAAGTGATGTTATATACTAATTATTATATATATTTTTGCTATGAGATCCTCTTGATCAATAAAAAGGGATTGTAACAAACTAATAGAATAACCTTTTAGAGTAATACAAAATAGGCTGTGATAATTTTTTCGAAATACCTTAAACATTATTTCAAAAAAAGAAAGATAGGGAATATAAATTTTACGAATTTGAAATTCACTAATGCACAATCTAAATATAATTCGCACTAAGCATATTGTATCTATTGGTGCATTTTATTTTATTTAGATTCGAATTTAAGACATCAACCACAAACGGAGGTCACATAATTGTGAAGAACTGGGAGACAAAGGCAGAAACGCGTCGCAATTTCCAGGGTCAGACTGCTGAACGCAGCGCCTACATTAAAGTGGATCACGAAAAACCGATCCACTGCAGTAAATTGGGCAGTTGTTCGGATCAGGCGCTGAGTCTTGGCAAGGAGGTCATCACAACCAAGGTATCAGACAAATTATAGTCTCCATATAGGAATATGGCAGAAGTACAATGCTAGTATAAAATGTATTCCTATAAGCTCTTTTACTTATTACCTCTGCTTTTCTGTTTATTTTCTATGTCTACATGTGATTACTTTTCTAGACAAAATAATGTCAAAGTAGATTGCTAAACCATTGAAATCGTGTTCTAATAGATAATGTTTGTCCCCATTTAACCAATGCAAGGAGCTGCACATAGTTGAATAAACCTGCCTTTAGTAGATCCAGGCCAACATACAAATGAACTGATTTACATCCACAAAGAAAGGACTAACTCTTTCATATACAGAACTTTTTTGCACATCCATATACCTCATTACTCCCCCCCTCTCCCCACCTCTATTTTTAAAAATTTTCTAATTGAGTAGAATTTTATACTTTGGATGTAGAAAAAATAATAAATTTCTAACATATTCCATTCAAAAATGGTGAAACATTTTTCAAATTGGTAAATATGCATTTGATAGTTTTTGGGAAAACATTTATAAATATTTTTGCAAGAAAATAAATTTTTATTTTACTTTGGGTATTTTTACGTAACATTAATCAATACCAAATCCGAGTTTCGTAGATTTTGAGAGATATATACATGTTGTATATGAAAAGCATGCTTTACTCATTTTTTGCAAAGGAGTGTATTTCTATAGTGCGGCCCTTTGGGTGCATAGCTCTAAAAGTTGTAAGTCTTTAATTTGTGAAAAGTCCTAGAATCGTACATTGCTCCATTTGCTCATTTGAAAATCACAGCAAAAATGCTGCAATGGGGCCTTAATCTTTTCCTAATGCCCTCCTTCCCCCAAATATAGATAGGAATAAGCTATCATTATAACATTAGAAGCTTGTATTTTTAATATTACGGTTTTTAAATCTACAGTAAAAACTCAGTTAATAGATTTTTAATTATAAATTATCATTGTTTCTTTAAATAAGCATTTACATAACAAAATATACCTACATATATTGACTATGGTTCAATACATGCATTGTATTGAGAATATACTTAAAATGAAACGCTCAACAATTATTTAAATATTTAATGATTGAAAATGTCAATAAATAATGCTACGAAACATTCTGTTTAAATAATTATTATTTACTATTTTTATGAAGCAATATTATTATATCTATTGTAAGTGGTATATAATTGCCAATATTTATATTAATGTTTAAAGAATGATACTTATATTTGATACTTAAGAAAAATATTCCTATATATATATATATATGTATTAAGATATAAGTATATATTACATAAGCGATTGCAACATAAGATAATCATAAAACAAATAAATAGATTACAAAAAAATATTTTATTTTATTTTTAAATTTAAATTATTTCATTAAAAATAATATAAATAAAATATAACATAATAAATATATTGCAAGATGAAAATAATCAAAATGTAATTGAAAATTAAATATTTTAATAATAATATTATATTTATCAAATAATTAGATATTAAGTTGTAATATTACTGTTTCAGCATAATTAAGAGAACTCACGTAATGTAAAAAATTATTTATTTTAAGTTAGTACAACAAATTTGTACATGTTTGAAAAAATACGTTCCTTACAATACCTATATTTCTCCTCAGAATACTGTCACAGCTGTTTGGCCGGGATGGAAAGACGAACTGGCGGGAATTAAGGAATACCACCTGGAGACCGTGCAGTTGGTTGACATGGGCAATACATTAGCAGAGGGTGGGAATACGGACAGTGTCTTCCACGATACTACCGTGCTACCTAAAACCACGAATTCTAAACTGGTGAGAAGAATTGCTCAAACTTATAGCTATACATCAGAGAAATTATTCCGTATTTTTACATGTCAAATCAAATATATTAGTTTAAGCTAAGCACATGTCGTTTTATCTTTAAAGATTTAAATGGTTAGATTATTTACTCTTCTTCCTATATATATTCAATTTGTCAATCTTCAATATCCAAATTTTGCTATAAACATCACTTTTCATTAAAAAGCAAAATGTTTATCTGATATATACAACATTTTATTAAAATAATTAAAATGGTATCTTCGGAATATAATTAACTAAATTAATTTTGATAATAAAATATGTAAAAAATATGAACAAACTGTTATTCTATAATGGCTTTAATAGTCAAACGTAACTTAAGTCAACAAATTGATCTACTTATTCAATAGTCAATATATAATATCTAATATCAGTAATGAATTACATTAATATTATAAACCATAAGTTTACATTGTTCATTACAAATGAAACCAAAAATATTTTTTTGTATGAACAAAAGAAACACAAACCAAATATAAAATATCAAAGAATGTTAATTAGGTAAGTATAATGGGAACAGTAAGTTATCCAGGAGTATTAGCTTTTTTCTAGTTTTTGGAAACATACAACTCTGAATAAGGAAAATAAAATTATGTTTAAAATTTGTTTAAATTTATTTAAAACATGCAATAAAAGTATTACAGATCAATAATTCACTGTTTACAGTTCACATTATAAATTACAAAATATACATTGTTATATATATGGTTTATACGTGTATTTTGTCTATAAATTGTATTGAATTTTAAACTTTGTTAGTAATTAATAATTCCATTTTCTTGTACATAGAATTATTGTAAAATGTTACTGCTAAATATTAATAGGAAATATGTTGTAAGACATTTTTGTATCCCATTGATTAAATCATTTTCGCATAATTATTAATTAATTATCGATCTGTCTTACTAGATATTCTTATCACAAATTTCGATACTATATGTATTGCCCAAATAGCACTATTTATTCATGTTTATTATTGATTATTTGTCTAAATCCAACCTTATTCGTGTGATAGCTTGCCGTAGGATGGTTAACTATAATACACCTTGCCATTCGACTTTATATTCTGGTAATGCACTAGTTGCAGTAACGACTAGCTATTGTATTATAGTCTCGCCCTGGAGAAGTTGGAAGCAGGTCTTTCATATATAGTGCTTGAATATAATTGTAGTGCTTACCAACTTATATATATATCGATACAAATTTTAAACAGAAGTTTTATATATTTTGTATACTATATAATGTGAAGGTAAATTATTTTAAAGTTATACTGATTGCTATTTGTCTATTACTCACTAACTCTAACTAATCTTTCGAGTATTTTTATCTGAATATATTCTATATAAATGTTTAGGAACCTATGGGTAGACAACGGTGCTTAGCAATATACTAAAATATAATCTTTTCACGCCTACGTACCAAACTTGTTAGACGTAAGTAAACTTTTTCAAATCTGGGTTATTTCTCCCTATTATTGTGTATTATTTACTCTGCAACAAGTATGCCCCCCATTTGTTTTCACTAACTGAATAGATACAGTGGATTTGATTTTACTGTTGAAGGTAGTCAATATGGTTTTAAAGTCAATGAGTACATTCTCTTCAATCAATTTCATTCATTCTTTTGTTTTTATTCGTTTTCTTGCATTGCCAGTGTGGTTATATAGTACCTAAGAAAATATCGCTATACTAGAATATATTTTTGTTCGACCAATGATATAACTCACGTTCCGAGTTTCTGTGTTTTGAAGCATTTTTGTATTTTTATTATCTACTTTTATATCTTGATATAAGTATGTATGTATATACATCTATATATCATTCTTTTATTATCTAATATTTATTATTTTTCTGATAGATTCAATTGCCAACGGACCGCACAGCTGTCTACTCCGTTAAGCTCTCCGTGTGTGATGACGTAATCGAACAGCTTTCCAACTGTCAGTCAACTCGTCGCTTCGTTTTCGTTGACAACTCGACCCAGGTGACACTAAATACCGCCCCGAATGCGGAGGGTGTGAAACCAGCGCTGCACATAGCTGCCTCCGTCAAGTCTCGTCAAAATCGAATCTGGCTGTCAACGACTGGAGCAGTAGCCACGCTTACCTGGAGAGATGTTTTTATGAACAAGGTTCACGATAAGTTGGGACTCTTGAAAGCTATAAGACCTTGGCCCTACCACAATGAGGATCCTTTCTATGACCATCGTACAGGTACATTTATTTTTCATTGTCTGCGGTTATAGTTGGCCTCAAAAGCAGTACATAAAATAAGCTGTATCCATTAGTTGGGTATATACTGTAAGTAGGTAAAATTAGCATCAAAACATTATAGACTTTCAAACTGTCTTCTATTAACTGAGTACAATTCTCAAGTTTGATAATCTCATTAGATGTAATTTTGTGACAAGGTTCACGATATATTTATTGCGATTCTGCCAATACAATTTTCGTCAGGTCAGCAATTGTGCGTCCGATATTTTTTTGACTAAATACCCCAAAAGAAGAAGTAAGGTGAGGTAAACAAACTGTTTAGAAAACAGAAATATCATAATTGACGTTCATTAAAAAGGCGTTATTATAAAGGGAAATACATTTATTTGTCGGTTTTAAACATTTCATCTAAGGCAAATAATACTACTTGAAATTTATTGAGCTATAAAATTTGATGTATTTATTTATATACTACTTTCATGGGGCAATATTGTATTTAAAAAGTTTAATTCTAAATGTTTGTGTAAGAATGACGTTTTCAGAATACTATGTAAATATATGAAAAACGTTTTATTGATTTGTTCTTAATAATAAAAATAAAAATTAAATTCCATTTTATATAAATTTAATACCTATACGAGTAAAACCGTTTAAATTGAACAATATATACATTTTATATTAAAATAAATTAAATTTACAACATACTATATGTTACGTCATAATTATCATGAAATTATCAGATATGAATATAGTTGATATGTTCCATTAATAATTTAAATATGATTCCTATTCATTCTTATCTTGTTATTAATCAAAATGTTATAGTCTTCGTTATGTTATAGAACACGATATATATATCGAACAAGCCATGAATATTATACATGCGTATAGCATAAATAATTGTTCAACATACAGAACAATGCTCAGAATATGTATATTATATTATACTCATGTTTGAAGATCAATATTTCTTATCTTCATTGGGTATACGAGTATTTTGTCATATATTTTAATTGTTTATTTATGTATGTATTGACTAAATAAAAGTTTTAGTATAACAGGGACATCATAATATGTTAAATAATACTAATGTACTTGTATCTTAATCTTTCAATAATGTAATATATTGGATTGTGTGCCAACCATGTCCACAAAACAGGGGAGAGAAGTGTGTCCGCCATTACAAATGTTCTGGGCATTGTGCGCTTCGAAACACAATTTGCAAAAGACTCCAGCGGTGGAAGATCTCTTGTTTCTTTCAACGATCAGCACTGGAAAGTTGTCACCAACATAACTTCACAAACAGAGGTTCGTCTTTTTTTATAAATAGCAAATATACAAAGCGAACAAAACGCCCTTAACTATTTATAGCACGATTGGTTTGAGACATGTTTGATACGATAATGTTAATATCTCTAATCTGCTGATGCAATTTTATACACTTTTATCATTTAAGAATTTTTTATATAAGTTGTTAAATATTCTTCAAAGAGCATTTAATTTACTAATTATACATATATGTTTGAAGTATTTCTTAGCGTAACATTTTTGATGACCAATGAAAAGATATATTTTATAAATTGTTAGTTAGAATCTATAATATCAAATGTATTACCTATTATGATTTAAATATATACATAACAATTTAGATTATGTGTTTAGATGTACATTATCCCGTAAAAAAGTTAGTTGTAAAAATGCGCTTATATAATTAACAAATGAAAATTAAGAGTAAAATGATCGTCATTTACCTTTTTTTATAAATATATACAATTACAAATGTTCGTCCCATATACAATAATTATTTATTTTATTCTATTCTTTGACAGTCAAATACTTTTTATACTTTTAATACTTATAATATTCCAATTACTGCAACATATACGGCTTAGACGCGTATATATCGCGATTGTAAATTACTTAATATCAAATGAATAGCGAACATTGCAAAATATTGTTTCATATTAGAATGGCTGATTGTCAATAACAATACACAGTATTAAAGTTACGTGCATGTATAGTTTTTTATCTATAGGTATTAACAACTTTGTAATAAAATTTGAAATCTATTCATATATACGTATAAGGTAATCAATAGCATTCTAAAATTCGTGAAGTAGAATCGCGAGGGACAATTCCGGTCTACCGAAGTATTATTTTACGTTATTAGGTGTAATATTATTAATGTTAATTATTATAACATAAATTGTAATGTTAATTAGGACCAACCACAGACATATATTTATATGTATAAATAGAAGTCTGTGGTGCCAACACATTACAACATAATAATAATAACGTAAAATAAATTGTCGTGCACTATATGCACCTGATTGCTCAACCCTGCAGACATTTTTGACGCAGCACAAAGACGGTGAGACAGTCAAGATTTGGGTAAGGGCCACTGACATTGTCGGACACTCTCTGATCACAGATCTCATCTTTCACGCTGATAATTCACCTCCTGAGATTTCCAATCTTACACTTATCCGTGAGGGACGCTCTGAGGAGATTCGAGTTCATAATGTCAAGGAACTCTACCAGATGCAGTAAGTCTGCCCCGACACACCAGATACTTACTTATAAACTAATCAGTAACCTAGGATTTCGCCTATATTGTTAGAATTCATTTTGTTCATGTGGTAAATAAGATTATCTAAATGAATTTCTAATTAAATCATTATTCGAATTTATAGATCGTTTAAACTACAGTTATTCTGCTAATTCACACCAAACTTTCTGCCTTGATATACCTCGTAAAAGTCTATAATGACATATACATCTCTCGATCAAATTTAAAATACCCAAACAATTTTAACAACAAATAATACCAGTTGGGTCGCATGCTAATGACATCTATTGGCTAACTGAGTCATTTTAAGACACATTGATTACATTCTTACATAAATTCACACTTTTCACATTTTTTGCTAATGCTAATATACTGCTGATTTGATACACAGAGCTAATAACGTTATTATAAATTAAAAAATTATACAGCTTACTAAACTTATAAAACAAAACGTATTAATTCAAAAGATATCATGAATTTTGAAAGCATATATTGTTACCTCCCTAATATCCTATCATTATGGAACAAGGGCATCACTATTGGAGGTTTTCCACCATGATATGTATGTATCGCAGTTTTACAACTATAATTGGCCCTATATAGATTTTTTAGAGTCAACTATAGAATGTCAATGGCTGATGTCAATTGATTATTTCCACCACAAACTATGCTATTTTATTAATGCAATTGCAAACATGGTTCAACATATATATATGTACACTGATTGAGGCACAATTTGTTTTAGTTCTTTTATTATGTATCTTAAATGTGTTTTAATAGATTTTCAAAAGTTTAAAAGATATCTTAACTACACAATCCAATTAACAGAGTGGGTTGGAGCTCAAAGGATAGTCAGAGTGGTCTTTCAACCGTGACTTGGCGCATTTTCGACAACTTCACCCGTGAAGACCTGGTATTGGGTGAGAGTAGCCTTGGACATCAGGGTTTCCCCACGCTAGCCGAATGCAGCCGAGTTCATCAGCCGGTCGACTGCTACTGCACCACTGTTGCTGGATGCTTTTACTCAAAGTTTTTGGTGAAGCCCACTAAAGGTTTGTCAAAACGAAGATCCTCCAATAAAAAATAGATAAATACATCCAATATTATACCCAAAATGTACTAATGATTAATTAAAAGCAAATTATTATATTAAGAGCAGTCAATATAAGAAATATGTATAAAAGTGGAAGACATTTTTTTAACAAGTATCTATATAAACTTTCAAATTAACTAAATAAATCATGGAAATTCACATATTTTACGTATAATTATTTATATTTTTTCCATTTGTAAATTAAATGTTAAAATTAAACTTTTGTTATTCTGATAATTAAAATGATTTATTGATATATTAAGTTGTGTTCCCTATAATTATGTAGATGCAATGCATTATTTTGCAAATGTCTCATAATTATATATTTTATTTGTTATAATCCATTACTATTTATAAATATATAATTATACATATATATATATATATGTGTTTTTCATTTAAGATGGAAGTCTAAAGCCAAACATGCACCTGTCAGAACATAATTATGACCTATTTTTTGAGGTTACTGTCACCAATAACGCTCAGTTAACTTCCAAATTGACAATGAAGGTAAGATAATCATAATATACAATATATACAAAAACATACACTCACTCCCTCCTATACAATACTTACATATAGAATAAACATATAATAAATCAATAGGTTATTTAGGGGGATATTCATAGTTTTAAATGGAATCTTTAATTTTTATGGTATTTTTATGTATTTATATTTTTTGACCGCATTGTACATACATTGACTCCAGGATTTATACCTAATTTAACTATGTGTGTGTACTTAAAACTAACATAATATATACTTTTTACTATGTTTATCGATGTACTACTTAGAAGTAGTAATATGTTTTTATTATATATTTTTAGAGATGCACAATATAAGAATATACCAATTTAATCAAACTGATTAATACAATTATTTTAAACCATTTAATATATTACTGTTATCTGAATATTGTTACGTTAAATTATTAGAACTTTAAATAAAATTTAATTACAGTTGTTCTCTAATTCAAAAATGTTTTCTATAAGAAAGAATTTTTTCAACAAAATTAATATTAATAAATATAAACGAAAATTAGTACTGTTATATATAATATATATATTAAAATGAATATTTATAGCCCAACGTCCCCACTAAAAAATCATACGATATCTTTTAGCAAGTTTTACTATCGTGATATATATACATATATGTAGACACCCTCCCATTGATACACTCCCCTTTCTCAAATGATCGACAGATTACGATCGATACATCAGCTCCACATCCGGGAACTGTGCATGATGGTCTTCGAGGAAATCCCGAAGTTGATTTTCAGTCTTCACTGAACCTCTCTGGCTATTGGGGCGGTTTTCTAGATGCTGAATCGGGCCTTGCTTTCTACAAGTATAAATTTGGCACCCGATGTTTCGGGACACAAGATTTCTCATTGGAAGAAAAATTAGACGTATGTTTATAGTTTACAGTTTTGAAAGTATATCGCTTAACTAAATATAAGTTATATATTAAGTTAAAAGTTAAAGTTAAGGCTTCTTCTGAATCAAAGATTCACTCACTTCCATTTTTCTAAATTACCAATTTAAATAATATAGTGCAGATCAGGGAGAATGCAAATATATTTGTAATTAATTTTGTACTTTTATATCTAATAATTTGACCTCTAAAGTTTACCTTCAAACTTCACTATGCGTTCTTTTGTAAAATATATAAGTTTGTGTCACCATTTTGTTCCTTTATATCCCAGAATCGACAGATTTAAACAGATTTTAAAATTGAACAATTTTAACAGTGACTTCATAAAAATACATGTTTCCAGATTAATTTAGAGTATATTCAAAATTAATATTTCATTGGCTTATCATTCGACTTATAATCTGAAAAATCGAAAAGGATTACATAAAAATACGAATTATTTTGTAGTTCCGAAACGTGAAACGTAATGTTTTAGTTTTGAAAAATGCATATTTATCTGTTTCCATATTTTACGTACAAATGAGGATTAACATTCTATGCGGGGATACATTTACATCTTTAAAATATTATATTTTCAGAGAAAGTTTCTTTGTAATATTTAAGCTAAATAGTCGAATTATTTTTGTATGCAGGAGACATCAAAAGATTTTGCATCCTGGAAAGCTCCTGGAACAGGAAAATATTTCTTGACAGTCGTCGCATACAACCGCGGACTGCTTCCATCGGCTCCAGTTTGTTCTTCCGGTGTTATCATAGATACAAGTCAGCCTCAACTCCATTCTATTGTTGTGGAATCCTTAAAAAATCGTCCCGGCTTGGCACGCTCATCTAATAATCCCAACGACGCAACCGTCTATTACATACACGCCAACTTAGGCAAACAGCGATTGGCCAATGCCTCATCGCATTGTTTGAAATATTCAGCAGCTGTTGACCTTCAATTATTTTCTGATTGGACAATACCACATCGACGAACTCCTGACAAGGTTATGACTGATAAAGAATGCGACTCCATTGGTGCTTGGAAAAACAGTTCTCTTCTTCCAAGAGAAAATCCGGTAAGATAATAATACCTCTGACTAATTAAAAAATAATTAGTTTTAAATAAACTAGTTTTGTTATCTTTAATTTCATTTTTATCTTCTTCAATTATTATATGTGTAGATTGCTGTTCAATTTATTGGCTATGATAACGAATCAAAAATACAAGATTTCCAAGTAGGACTTTCGTCAAATGACAATGGACCCGTTGATATTTTACCATGGAAATCAACTGGAGCGCATCAACAAATTACATTTTTTCATCCGTCTCTTCGCCATGGCTCAATATTTTATCTACAAATTCGTGCGAATAACCGGGCTGGGTTATTCACTCAAAAAGTAAGTACAAAATATGTATTTATTAGAATATACCACAAATATGCTAAATAATTATCTACATATTTAAAGTAATATAAAATAGATAAAAGACGTAAAATGTTTCATATCACTGGAATATATGTGGGCTTCTATATCCGAAACCATTTTCAACCAAACAATAAGTAGCAGGGCTTATTATAATTTGTGTTAGTATTGTTTGGTTGAAAATAGCTTCGGATAGAAGCCGAACTATATTCCAGTAATATTAAACAGTTTACGTCTTTTGTCTGTTTTATACTACACACAATAATATCAAGATGGCATTGAATATTTCTAATATTTAAAACTGTTTGTAATTTTTTTCTAAATCCTTCGATATAGGTAGTACTATCCTCGTACCTGTAAGATATGCATATGTTGCACTTATTTTCATTTATTTAAATATATTATACTCAGAGACGTTAAATTATATAATCAATATTTGTTTACTTTTTGACAAAAACCTTTAGACGATCGGACCAATTATAATTGATACGACGCCACCTATTGCCAGTTCACAAATATCTGCAAAATTTATGGGGACTAAAAATGTCCATGTGCTGTGGACACGACCTCTTTTTACTGATGAAGAAGATCCTTATCCTCTGAATTATGCTGTAGCTATGGGTAAGACCAATTGTGATTATGACTTATTTATAAATTAATATTTCCGTTTAAAATTATAGTTTAGAGAACATAGGTGCCTCTATTAATTGTGTACTCGTAATGCCAAAAATATAAAATTTGATTTATCAGTTTATTATTCGAAAATTTCGGATGTAACATACATTTACTGCTTAGGTATGTAATTACAATGTACATATATTTAAATATCTACAATTTCAAAATGTTTTCAATTTTTATAAATCTTCCTCAGCAGAATAAAAATAATTGAACAGTGAGATAACAGTTCTGTCTTTTTCAAATTAATTTGATAAATTTGATAAATTGTTTATATGTTGAAATGCATGTATACACACAGCGCACATATTAATATATATATACATATTATATATATTGAACTTATGCTAGAAAACAATGACAATTAATTATATATTTATAATGGTATTTTTTAAAAATAATAGAAACGGATTTTGACATAACGGTATGCCTTAATTAGTTCGTCCTTAATAGATATAACTGTTTAAAGACAAGTAATTTATTCGTCCAACCTTTCAAACTATTTGATCTTAAATTTCCGGTAAATTTGGATCAAACACACTACCCTAAAATTATAAATCGTACAGTTATTTTAAAATGTTAGACTTATTTTAGACTTCAGCAATGATTTTTATTTTTGCTCCGTTGTGTCTTGCGCTATAATTTTAACAACTTATTGCTGATGATACACGCAATGATTGCAAATACGTTATATTATACTAAAGTTATTTTTTTATAACAAAATTATACATAACATTATATAAAATAATATACACTTTTAAATAATAATGATTTTTAAAATACAATATAATTTTATTACGTTACACACTAACTTTATTTAACGCAGGTGGGCAAGCTCTTGGTCAGGATATCCGGTCCTTTGAACCTCTCAATGCCGATTCAAATTGTTCCACTGCTGCAACAGCCACTGAAATATCACGATGCACAGTTCTAAACCTAACTGACAATGAATTAGCCTTGTTCCCTGGGAGGCCACTTTTCGTCACATTAAGAGCCACCAATAGTCTTAGTATGAACGGCTATGTTAGCAGCAATAGTGTTACACCGGAGTCGAAGTTTACGTTGCTTGGAAATGTAGCAATCGTGGCTAATTTGACATTCAGTGATCCACGGGTTTGTACTAACTAAATGTTTGGGCTTCCCTTGGCAGCATTATTAAAATAAGAAAAAAGAAGTGAGCACTTGCAGCTGATAAAAAGTTTATTGTAATATGTCGACTATCGTCTTAATTATACGGTTGTATAATTAGGACGATAGTTGAAATATTACAATAAACTTTTTTATCAGCTGCAAGTGCTCACTTCTTTTTTTACTGTTTTACTGTACTAACTGTTTTTGTTGAGATAATTTTTTTTATAAAACAGTATTTAATATACATCATTGAAAATCACGTTTATATTGAAAAAAGTGTTTTTGAAAAAATGCACAAATTATACAGAAAGACTGTCGCTATTATAACAAATTTGAATATCTATACTTTTGAATATTATATCTATTTAAATTTCAATATTCTTTGTTTACTTCTTAGAGCGCAAATAAGATGATATCAAGAGTGCAACACTTTTCCAATAAAAACACGTTTTTATGATAAACCCTATATATAATATATTGACATTTTCCTACCAAAAAAGGAAAACTATATATAATAAGGGAGCATTTAGAATTTATCTATATGTATAAAATAATTAACAGGGTATATTATATTGAACTGAAATCATTATTATGCTTTTTATTAGACTTTTATATGCACTGTTAATAACATTCTAAGCTGGTTGTTTTTATTTCGGTGTTAATGAGTGATTTAGAATTATTATTATATAATACTAAGGTGGTAATATTACCTTGTGATTTTTTATATCAGTTTTGCTGGGGATCATCAGTTTCATTTTTCTATCTTTCATAATTTGATATTTTAAACATTTGTTCTTAATTTGGTTTAAATATGGTATTTTTAAACATTTCATTCAATTTACGTAAACATTTAATTACTATAATATGTTTATTCATACTTATAATATTGTTACAATATACATTTACATATAAGCAGGACTTCGAAGAAATTCGCTATCAAAGCAGTTAGACCACCTTACGTGTGTATTGGTTCCGTTTTGGGATTAATCAAGAAGACACCAACTCAACCTTCGCTATTGGGGTCGGTTCCTCTATGAATTCGGACAATATTGGAACCTATGAACCCGTTCCTGCAGCCTCCTCCGGTAAAAGGACAATAACTGGCCTAAATCTCCATCCGTACAAGGTAAATATGTTCATATATTTTATCAAAGATTCATTATTTACAACAATATTTATACAATATTTTTTTCGATTCATGTTAACATTTTTAATTGAAATTCAATATTAAACCTAAAGGGTAATCTATAGAAGGATTGTAAAGATAAAATATCGGGATAATTATATTTTCCCATGAATTATTACAGTATGGTGTAATCCATGAAGAAAAATGAAAATTCGTAGAAATCAATTATTAAGAAAAAGTATTTTTTGTCTTTATAAAATTGAAAAAGTTCTGTAAATGTATAATAGAGTGATAAAAACCTAATTAAATAGTCAATATCAAAGTTCAAATAATACAATATACATATGTTTAAATAAGTGTGTTTTGTAATAATATTTCTATATCTTAAATATTAATATAATTTGTACAATGTTAGGAATAGTTAGTGTATTTTATGTCTTAAATGTAAATGCTTATATTTATTTAAATGCATTGTCCTAATTGATAAACTATTATCGTACTTTTTCGTTTTTTGACCAGTGATTTTCATTTATTTATTTGCCATTTTTACTACACATATTCTTACAAGCACTTATCTGTAATAAATTTAAAGAATTTATTTAAAAATCTCTTTAATATGAGTAATCATAATTTTCTATTTATATTATTTTAAAATGATCTACAGTTGTTTGCCTATAAAATTATTGCATTTTCAGAAATATTATGTCACCATCAAAACTACTCAAGGTGTTGTTTCATCTGCGTCTATTATGGTCATCCCGGAAAATGCCAAATATTCTGTTTCCATTTACGATGGGGAATTGTGCGTGGTTCAAGGTAAGAAAAACTTTATGAAATAAAATATAAATTTATTTCTAAATGTATTTATATTATATAATTACAAAATTATATATACAATTAGTTAAAAGAGGTGTGTTTACAATTTCAAAGCGTTTCGTCAATTGGCATTTAGGCGTAAAGAAATGCAGGAATAATCTTTTTGAATCTTATAAAACTTATAGGAATTTTATTCACAAATGAGCTACAATTATAATTAAATATATACATTCTATCCCTTTATTTACAGAAAATATAACGAAAGTTGGACAACACCATGAAGAAGTAAATATTATTACTTGTTTTATTTTTGTTTATCATATACCTAAAAGCGTTGAGCTCCATTTACGCAGTAACTCACCTTTTAAGTTTACAATAATATTCATAATGTATAAACTTATTTCTTTTATTTTCAAATTATAACACCCGCGTTTTATTTTCTGTTTTTATGTGTTTTAATTTTTTGAAAGATTGTCAAAATTTATTGTTGTTTATGTTGATATCTCTAATGACAATATTTTAATTATTTTAATAATAAAACCAATTGTCATAATATATGTAAGCAATAAATGTAATTAGGATCAACTGCTCCCCATTTAACTCAATAGTAATTTCAATTCTCCACTAAATCGATAAATTATTTGCAACAATGGTTTATTATTATAAACTTCACAAATGTCACTAACGTATTTTGCAGTTATTGGAAAGGTTTTTCTTTCAATTTATATATATATTATTCTATTGTCTTTTGAAACTACTTCACCAAATTTTCTATAATATAGTTACCAGAATTAATTAAATATTTCATTTATTTTGACCTGATTCATATCACCATGCAGCATTTAATAAGTAATTCAATACAGTACGGGCTCTAGTAAATATGGGTAATTATAATGATTTTTATTATCTTGAAAACTTGAATTCTTCTCGAAATTACCATAACAAAGTCAAGAATTGAAGTCACTTAGTGCGCACAATCAATATTAGTATTAAATAGTCGTATTTAAATCGTGAATACTTTTCACGAATGAAAATATTGTCAGTATGTTATGAGAAATACATTTTCATTTTATGCGGGAGAGAAAAGTAAAATTTACATTATATTTGAATAAAGAAAAGTCGACTTTTCTCTCCCGTGGGAGAGAAAAGTTAGTTTTCTCACCCGCTAAAATGTGTTATGTTAAAAATACAATAGCTATTTTCAATAAAACGTCAATATCAATCAACTAGGCTGACGA